>JAVJAQ010006086.1:263546-298749 GCA_032362365.1 Zygogramma bicolorata | reverse complement strand
GTGTTTTTTTATTTTAGTATACACTCAGAGATTGCTGCATGGGCATATATGTTATTAGTTATGTACCAAGATGGACTGGATAAGCTGTAATTTGTTGGGTTTTTATACATTTTCAATTGATTCAGACTTTTCACAAAGTGGGAGATGGCAAAACTGGAATAGCCTCACACATCTGGAATTCATCTTTTCAATGGTTGTGAAACTATAGTCACTGAGAGAAGCATACTCTAATATCGTTAAAAACTTGAAACTCTCTTGGTTAATAAAATCATTATTTTCTCACTGTGAAAATATCGAATAAAACATTTTCATTTTTACTATTTCAGAAATACTCATTTCTGATAGTAGGTATTGTGTCAATAGATGGCAACTAATAATTCACTGGGTGATTCTTGATTAAAATCTGTTCTCAACAAAATTCAGTATTCCTTGAGCTACCTGCCCCTTCAACAAACATCTTCACATTTAAACTAATCTCATCAAACAAAAACATGCCTAAAGAATAGAATTTTCCATTTTGCTTGTTTTAGCAATATTGATTATGATCTTCATTGACTTTTGATGATATTGATTTTTATATTACCACTTTATAATTCTTTTATGGAATACATTGACGTAATAATAATATATTATATTACGTCAATGATGGAATATAAGTACAGAAACTCCTCATTTGGAATATCAAGGGAGATCCAAGGCAGCGATCTATTCAAAAACTTCAAGTGATCCTTTTTTGGGCAGTGAAGGCAACTAGACTAAACTTGACTGCAGGTACTCATTGCATGTTTTCCTCAGGTAAAGTAGAACCAGGTTTTACTTCATAATTCATGGGCAATATCCAATGAGAAAAACATGGTCAAAGCATTTAATGAAATCAATTTGGTCTCCACGAATCCCATGTCTGGTAGAATGACTAGAGTGGTTCATGTAAATAATCACTGTTCACTGTTGGCAAAAAATTCATCTCTGAATTAAATATACAAATTACTCGTTGTAGGCAGACAGATCAATGTTCCATATCTATAGTATTTGCCATTGGAATATGATGAGCGTTTTTCATCAGTAATCAGTAGCCAATATGCGAAGTAGTATATAGAGTTAACTTCCATCTCTTTTTAATTCAATGAAAACTAAGATAGAAAAACACCGTTTTATGACTGGGAGTGAAATGAATGTCAATTTAATTATGTAGATACTTTTCTCTTTTAATGTTGGCGAAAGTGACTGAAATAACCCCCTTACCTCAGTTATGCTTGGTCAGGTGGTAACCTTGTTTATATAAAATGGCCTTGGATCCCTTCATCTTTTTGGGGCGTCAATTGGGCTAAGGTGAAGGTGAAATATGTCAGCGGATTTTCTACCACTTTTTCATGATTGACTACAAATAACAGATATTCAAATGCTATGTTGGCAAAAGAAAATAAAAATAATTAGCAAATCCAAAAAACTTCGGATTTGAAAAACAATAAAATTCATAGGGCTGACCTCAGGCAGCAATAGGAAAAAAAATGGTGGAGATGAGAGAAACATATATAAACCAAGGAAATTCAAGGTTTCAGTTTCCGATGAATGAAGTATATAATACTTTACGTAAATGGGAGATGATGAAAAAACAATATTGGTAAAAGTTTGTTCCTCCCACAGAACTTTTGAAATATTATTGGTCTTGAGGTGGAATGAGACAGATCCGAAACTCGATGGTCCGACGATCCCATATCTTTCTAATTGGTTTAAATTCAAATTTTAACTCGCCGGGAAGAATTCATCCGAAAGTTTTGATTCTTTCAAATGCAATGCCCAATACTAAAGATTTTCTAAGGGCCAGTTGTATAGGTTAGGTTCAAACTCCAGGTGGCGATAAAGAATGAAGAATTTGACAGAAATCACATGCATTTTCTGTCAAATCCGTAGTTTAAACTCCACATCATATTTAAACTGAACATATAAAACTGGCCCCAATTGGTGTATTATTTTTGGAGGGAATCAACTGATTGAAATGTTTCTCTGGGGAGCATCTCGTTCTACCCACATTTCGTAACACCCACAGTCCACAGTGCATAACACCCAAAGTGCGTAACACCCAAATGTCAAAACACCCAAATTTCGTTATGCCCACACTCACCGAACATACCCGAATGATGCGCTGTTGCCAAATTCATCCTTCTTCTAGGTTAGGTTAGTTAAGTTAGATTGGATTAACAGGAAATTGCAGAATATCCGGTAAATTTCGCAACAGTGCATCATTTGGGTATGTTCGGAGTTCGGAGAGTGTGGGCACAGTAAAGTGGTGTGTGCATAACGAAATTTGGGTGTTAGGCTGGATTCAGACAGATCCGAAATCCTATCGTACGACGATCCGATAGTTTTCTAATTGGTCTAAATTTGAATTTAAACCAATCAGAAAGCTATCGGATCGTCGTACGATCGAATTTCGGATCTGTCTGAATTCAGCCTTATGCACTGTGGGTGTTACGAAATGTGGGTGTTACGCAGCGCACCCTCTCTCTGCTATCCGACGTCGGATAGAGTCGAATTATATTCAACTTTGATAAATTTACGAAAGGAACATAAAGGACACATATTTTCTGACAGGAAATAAAACGTTGGTCGGGGAGTACCGAATACTCTACTATCACTAATCGCTAGACTGTACAAAGTGGTGATAACCATGCAATAGAAATTTATAAAAATTTAGATACATCACAAATTTTAAACTGACTTGATTAAAATCTTTCCATATTTCAAAATGAAGAAAAAGGCGATTCTGAAAGAGGAACACAATAGAAGATTTTTCACAATTTATTGCAAAGCATAAACTCCCATCATAATGAAAAATATAGCTGTTTGAAGAGTATGCGGAAACTTTCCTCAAATATTGCTCAACGTAGTATTAGCTAGGGGGGCCAGTAGGAAGATTTTCTCGTTTTAAAATCACTAAAGAACTATGTGACCTCCTCAAATTAGAACATATCATTATAATTATTCGTTGTTTTCGTACCAATCGTTGTTAGATAAACCTGATAGTATCACTATAATGAATGATCAAATATCATCATCTAGTTATATATAAGGTGCTTAGGTGGGTGTCTTCCTTGGAAAAATTCAGCTTGTGTATATATATATATATTATAGCCGAGTCGTCCGGAGGTTTGGGATGCGAGAAGTGGGTGTGTTGGCGTTGAATGGTTCTCTGGATCTGGGGATAGGAATAATCATTTTGAAGAAGGGCAGATGTGAGCTTTTTCAGCTCACTGGGTCTGTTATGGTCATCTGTGAGTTTGATGGATCTATTGATAAGAGAATTCAGTAGAGAGCTCACCTGGGCTGGGTGATAGTGGGAGTTGGCATTAAGATATCTATTGGTGTGCGTGGGTTTTCGGTAGACAGTATGAGTGAAATTATCGTTGGATTTTGTGATGTGGACATCTGAGAAGGGAATAGCGTTGTTCGTCTCCATTTCCATGGTGAATTTTATATCGGGGTGAATATTGTTGAGGTGATTGAGGAAGGTGTGAAGGCTTTCGGATCCATGAGGCCAGATAGCAAAGACATCATCCACATAACGCAGCCAACACGTCGGCTTCAATGCAGATGTATCAATTGCTCTAGACTCAAAATCTTCCATGTAGAGGTTTGCAAGTACTGGCGAAAGAGGAGAACCCATAGGGGCGCCTTTTACTTGTTTGTAAAATTTGCCCTGGAACAGAAAGTATGTACTGGACATACAATGACTAATGAGGTTGAGCGTGTCTTGGGAGATTCGATGTTTCGTTTTCAGAATGCTAAGTGTATCTGCTAAGGGACTAGACCTCGCCACCAAGTCAAGAAGTCCTAAGAATGGCTCCAAAGTGGGAGCCGAAACGTCGAAAGAAGAAAAATTCCAGACGCGGTTCATCCGGAAGTTTCAGACAGCACATATCCGACCGCGGAAGCCGTTGCCTAGATCGTCAAAGGGTAACACGTTCCTTGTAGTCCTCCAGGCCCGATTCCGAAAGGGGTCCTGTAGCGACCAATCCGGAAAGCTACCGCCAAGGTCGGGACACAAGCTTTGTATGAAGACATGAGAACTTGTTTTGGATGACCCAAAGTAGACTAGGTCAACCCAGTTGAAAGAGCTAATAAAACTCTCTGAACCATGATAGCCTAGTTTTGCGACCAACACCACCGCAAATGGGATCAACACCTACCCGAACTGTTGTTTGCTATCGATACCGCACGCCAGGACTCCACCAGATTATACCCCAGCATTCCTGAATTTCAGAAGGGAGCTAGAAGTGCCAAAAGCAATCTATCGTACCCCACCACCACCGGAACAGAAAGATACCGAAGAAGTCGATCAGGCTGAAGTTACCCAAAATACGACACGGCTGCAAAGATTGCGAGAGACGTTCTAGATGGTTCGCGTAAACCTTGCCAGAGCTTTCACCAGCCAAAGCCGTCACTACAACCTGAGGCGACGAGAACGGCGATGTCAAGTGGGCAACTTGGTAATGAAGAAGGAACACCACTTCTTGTCGACAGAGAGGGGCTTCGCGGCGAAACTCGCCCCCAAATACTCAGGACCCAACACCATCACGAAAGTTATCTCCCTGGTAGTGTACAATCTAAAGAGTCGTACCAGTAAACAGCTCTCACGGATACACGTTAAGGACTTGCGACCGGTCCATCCGACCGAAACAATGCCGTCACAGCGTTAACACCGTTTTCATTCCAGGGTACATGAATGAATGACAACGAAACCGCTGTTAACGGTGAAATCCGAAGGAGCCAAAGCCCTATAAAAGGTCACCATACGAATGAAGGCATGCAAATTCCTAGCTAAGTGACCGACGCCGCCCGCTAATGAATATTGTTCGTAGACCGCCTATCCGAATGGCCAATAGACCTTTCCTCATCAGCCAGCAGGCTCTCAAACCCCCACCTATGAGATGAATACCTATTGCCGAAAGTACGTAGCCAGAAGGAATTTCGGATCATCTGATCATGGCCCCCGCAACGATGGATACTCCGAAGGCAGTTCTACCTCAGGACATTTGCTGGGCTTCATTATGTCCTCATCCACCACCACAGCTGGGAGTAAAAAATACCGCATCCAGTTGTTTTGGTCCGACGGGCAAATTTTCCTGGTATGCCTATCCCCAGCGTTAGAAAAAAAAGCAAACCAATGTTATTTTCATTTTCTCTCTTTTTCGTCATCGACCGTGAAGAAACCATTAATGGAAGGGTGTTATGTTTTCTTGAATCGAAATAAAAACCGTTTGTTCATTAATTTCAAGCTGAATCTATCACCCTGGATTTCGGCTTGCATAGTGGAAGCCGAAGCGACTAACTTTGCGTTTTTCCAGGAATGGACGAGTGTGAATATGTGACATGTATTCAACACCATTTTAATCATCCTCACCAAAGATGTAAGTCATTCCATACATGTAGTTCCTCCAGTTCTCACACTTGCGATTTGTTGTACTCCTTATGATGGAAATAACCCAATAAATTTCCGAAAGCTCGAACAAATCTTCAAGAGTACTCTTTTACTTGCTGTAATACCCCACTATCTGTTAGTTCTCTACCTAACTAGTTAGCAACGACTACCATACTAGTGATATAAGAGGACGAGCCGCTGAAATATAAATGAACGATTGAACGAACTTACCTGTGGAGTTGAATCGTAATTATATAAAGCGGCTTGTCCAAATATATCACTACCCTCCCAGGGTCCTACCCAATGGAAGTTGCAATATTGAACTGGAGTGGAACACTAGAGCGTCTAGGGAGCACAGTGAGTATACCTCCGGGATAAAGATAAACATTCATTGCGGTTCAGTATAGGGACAGAAACAGGTTTTCTTTGTATTGTGCTTTGAACTGTGATCATCTAATACAGAACAGCTGTACTACCTCTGGTGATATATTCGGATAAGACGCTTCATATCGATTGAACTTCACAGGTAAGTTCGTTTGATCGCCCAAAAATGATGCATTATCATGTTGCAATAGCTCAGATACTCGGATATTTTTTCATAAATGGAAAATTGAGTTAGAGAAAGTATACTTAGTAACTGGATTGTGGACTACAAAAGTAAAATGTCAGCTAAGATGATATCTTAGAATATATTTCCCAATCGAATCGATTACCTGAAAAATATATTGAGGTAGGTGTAAGACTTATTAGAGAAAAGGGACACGAAAAATTCTCCCCTCGAAGAAAAAATTGCCGGCTTTACGTAAGCTGCTTTCGTGTTGACGCCTGAAATGATCCTAGCGCGCTTTTAATAACCTTATCGCATTTCTTTTGGAACCCAGGGCAAGTTCTATCACATTGTTTTCTATGGCATCGAAATCCTGGCACTGACTGCCCTGGGGCCCTATTCTTGAATCACTCGCAGTTCTGCGAATACGCTTTTTTTAAGCTGCGACAGATCTGATTGGCCTCTGCCTAGCAACAACGTATACGTTGAACGAACGTCTCGTTCAAGAATTGACCCCCTCGATCGGGCTTCATCGGCTTCATCCATAGAAATCATATTATATATATTTCCCATAGATATCTATGGCTTCATCTCGAACGTAGCCTTACGCTTCTGTGTGGTTAGGGCGTTATGGTGTTCTGTGGCAGAGAGGTCTGAAGTGAGGTTAGGGTTTTTCCATGGAATCACTTGAGACAGACTCGATTTTCAGTTCGAATCGTCATATTAGTTGTAGTGTTATTAACCAATTCGTAAAAATATAAAAATAATATTCATTTAAAAGAATATCGACGGAACAACGGGAAATTTACAAATACCACAATAAAAATGGATTTAATTGATCCAAAGGGTGAACATTATAACTTGCGTTGGAATAATTATTCTAACAACTTGATCGAGGTATTCTCTGAACACCAGCACCAGGAAAAATTGGTGGATGCCATTCTCATTTGCGAAGGACAATATGTCAATGCACATAAACTGATTCTATCTGCCTGCAGTGGATTCTTTCAGGTAACTTTGAACTTTGATTTCCACAAGTTTTTGCTAGATTTGTCAGAAAACCAAGAGATACATACGCTGAAGGCTGCCGGACCTGGATCCGAAGTTGAAACGCCGCGCTCTCCCTTTGGAATCTATGACCCTTCACATTTCGGATATAGGGTATACCTAATCTACCTTTTTTTGGCAATATTACAATCTGTCAAGAGTTTTAATTCGCCAAGATTGTGGTAGGTTACTAACCCAACTACATAGAATATGTTCATTCACCACATAATGATGACTTTCAAACAGTACTTATTTTCATATTTATATTCTTTATTTCATCAATTTTGCTAGCTATTGATATATATTCGTTAATCAGGCAGCATCCATTTTCGAAAAAAGTTTTGTAACAACATGTGTTTTGTTGAAAGAACAAAAAAGTAGGTAGCAATTTTATTTTCTCCAAATGACTCCTAAACGTTTTCAGATATATGTGAATATTCACCCACACATTTCTTGAAGTTTATGTTTGAGTTTATAATGAAGTGCGGTTTCAAAACAATTCTTTGTGAAGGTTGATATTTTAATGTGTTAATAGGAGGAAAAATTATGTCAACCATGCGAGCTAATAGAGAAACAATTATTTCACGAATCACACTTACTGATTTTTTCACATCTGGAAAATGCAAATCTTTATAATATTAAATTAACCTTGAAAGCTGAAGAAAGTCATTTTCAATGTTTGGAAGTTGGTTTGATATCAGTCAGAGAAACTCATACATTTTTAATGCATGAGAAAAAAAATCTGTGGTGCATACCTACATAAGGAAGTAGGCAATATTCCCAGTTGGTGGACACAATATTTGCCAGACCTTACTTACCAAATTTTCCTTCTGAAGGCTTCATTTGAGTTGGATACTCCAGTTTAGGCTTAAAACTGCTTTTAATATTTAACAAGGAGAGCCTACTGCGCTATATAGCCTTCTAACTGTTGGGAAATTCACAAGCATACTATTTCAAGAGCAAATATTTGCTTGGGAAAATTTGAGCTTATGCGTAAACAGATTTTTCAATTTCTAGATCTTGATGGCTTTTTTTTAGTGGTAATTAACTACAAATATGAAATAGAACAAAAAGTTCTTTACAAAAATCCAAACTCACAATTTCATTTTTTTTGTGGATGGTTCAAAAAGACTGGTGATAATCGCGATTTGAAAAAGGCATTTATTAATCAATTGCTCTGGTCTGATATTTTGTTTTTTGAGCTTTAGCTCCATAGTTAAAAAAATGTCAATGCAAAGTGGCTTAAACTGTACTGCATTTTTCAGCATTTTGACATTGAATTATGGAATCTCCATCTGTGTAACTAAGATTTTCTCACTTCTGGTATGTACTCACACATATTGAATGCCAAATTAGATCTGATTCACCACAATTATTTTCACAAGTCTCATTCACTGTAATCACTTAATATATTTATTGATGAAACAGCCTGGAAATGAAAATTCAAACAAATAGCTATTTTGTCTTATTGCTGAGAGAAATTTGGTAACTGCTGTAGTGCTTATTATGTACATCAAATACTGGTTTCGACCCAATCATTCAGGCTGTATACCACAATAAAAATGAATATTTGTTTCAGGAAATGTTCAGGAATTATGGTCATATCTCAAATCCCTTCATTGTGTTGAATGGAATAAAATTAGAACTTCTAAGACATGTTATTGAATTCATATATCACGGAGAAATAAAAGTCTTGGATACTGATCTTGAAGGCGTTTTGGCACTGGGAGAATATTTGCAGGTGAAAGGTCTCTGTTCTGTCAAAGTTAAACAAAGCACCGAACCAACTGAAACAGAGAGTGCAGCTACAGAAGCAAAACATAGTAAGAACACCAGTGAAGTTCCTTTACTAAAGGACATGTGCAGCTCTGAATCTGTGAATGAAACATCATCTAAGAGAATAATCAAACCAAACAAGATAATTGTTAAATCAGTTTCAAAGAGTCAACTTCTTTCCCACACATCAAGTCATCAAAATTCGTTTGAGAATGACATAAAAAATACATCGACACAATTATCCGATACTGAACAACCAGTGAGAAAAAAGCGAAAAGATGAAAGTCCAATCAAGGTATCATTACATTATTTTTATTACATAGTACCAAAATTCTCGCAAAACATAAACGATCATGAGCCAACCGAAGTTAAATGTCACTTAATGCCTCTTACGACAAAAGTCGTGCATTTACTGGCGAATTCATTAGACTTCTTCTCACTTGTACTTGTGCATAATTTTATTTTATCATTGAGACCATACTCATCACTATCATTATTTTGCAGTAAATATCATTCATGTGATTCTGCAAATTTTTTTTTTTTAGTCTTCTTTGAGACAATAGTAACCTTTTGTGTCAACATCATCAATAACCTATGTCTCAAACTATTAATCCAATTCATTTACTGTTTCGAAAATACAGTCTGTTTATTATATTTTAGGAGGAGAAGCTAAATAGAGAGGCAAGAAAAATGATTGTGAAACCAATTGATGCAAGTGAAAAAGACTTAGAGACACACTCTGTATCTAGTCAACAACCAGTGAAATCATCATCACCTCTTCAACATGAATCAGCAATTCAAAAAACAGAACAAATTCCGCGACCGGTCAATGCCTTCATGATTTTTGCAAATGAATGGAGAAAAAAGTTGTCTGTCGAACATCCAGGTAGAGACTTTGTTACAACTTGAATTTGCCGTAAGAACATGAAGCATGATATCTATTTCATCAAGCTCACTTATACTTTCTTCTCCTGAAGATACTATCTTGAGGCTGACGCACATTAGGGTGGGCCGAAGTGTGTTGAACCTCCTACATCATTTTTGTACATTTTATTTCAATGCAGGGTTGGTCTGATTAAAATCAAGTGATTAAAATCACGAATGAAATCATGATTTAAATCGCTTGATTTTTCAAAATTAAAATCATGATTTAAATCAATTTTTGTTTTTTTATTCAGAACCAGATAACAACATAATATAAAATTTTCTCGAAGATCAAAAGGAGTATCTGCTTTTAGCAAAAATAAAAAAAAATAAGTACATAATTCCAAATTCTTAAACTAAACGTAAATTTTATTACTGTATATATTCAGTCTATTCATTTTCGTTATACAATTTAAACAAAAACACGAGTTTCCCTTCTTTTTCTATGCCTAATCTATTTCTAATATCCGAGTGTACAACTAGCGGAATGCTTGAAATTGTTGGGCAACGTCAATTTATAGGTTGAGAAGGAAAAGAAGCCTCGACAGGAATATTTTCACAAAAAGCACAACAAACGCGTTCGTGTTCATGCCTCACTGCACTGTATAGCGAGTGTATAGGACAGAAGGAAAACAAATCGTGACAAAAATTTTCATGCAAGAAGCGCGACAAATGCGTTGTCACAAGTTTTTGAGCCGCAAATTGTATAAAAATTTTCAGACTTAGATTAAACATTAAAATAATTAACAATAATTTCAAAGAATCAAAATGTTCAAATTTTATATTCAAATTAAAAAAATCAAATAAATCATGATTTTTTTGAAAGAATCAATGATTTTTGATTTTTTTTTTAATCAGATTTTTTTCCCCACCCTGATTTCAAGCATCGCAAACTTGGCGCGGCTCGTCTGGCGTATTTCTCTCATCACAGCAAATGCGCTGTGTTACGACCCACCTATAATATGCGTGAGCCTTTGGATAGTGAAAAGCGCCTCGAGTGCGAGTATTTCAATTTTTTGTCGAGATGATAAAAATGTTCTGTTTTACTCCAAACGATTCAATCATATGGATGATTCACCAATTATGTTTGCTAGAAATGTATATAACAGGAAATTGGTGTTATTATTTCAAATCTAACAAAGAACTCGATCATTTACAATGCAGCCAAAATATACAACCATCTTCCAGAACTAGTCAAAATCATTGAGTCAATAGTGTTGTTTAGAACTGTTAAGATGATTCTCTCAGAAGAGGTATTCTATGAAATCGATGAATACTTCAACAAAAGCTTCAACTAAATAAAACTTTATACCCGTTTTATCTTTGTTGTCCTTCTGACTTAAAAATTCTATTATTATTTTTTTGTTATATTATATTTTATTGTATATCTTACTGAGTAAGTTATATGTTTTTGTAATGACCAAATCTTTCTTAGACTTTGTCAATGAGATGACAATCTGACAATAAAGCTTAAAAAAAATTAAATGATATGAAATAAAGAATAGAACAATATTTCCAATTTCCAAACTTTGTGTAAGTTTTTTTTTCTTCTAGCTTTTTTGGGTTCTTAACCAACCACAATCTGAAAAAATAGAAAGTAATATTGAATCTATTCAAGTGTAAAAGAGCACATTTTCAATCTATCCCGAGAAGTTGCTGTGATAATTCAAAAATAGTTCCTTCTGAATGGAACAGATTTGATTTCCGAAAGGTCAACGATAAGTATTTATTTAAATATTAGTAGAGATATACGAATATTTACTGACTAATTGAACGTGTTCCATCCTGAAGGAACTATTTTTGAATGAACGCAGCAACTTCTCGGGGTAGATTGAAATTCTGCCCTACTACACTTCTAAAGATTCAATATTAATATCTATTTTTTCAAATTGTGGTAGGTTAAGAACCCAAAAAAGCTAGAAGAAAGAATCGATCCATCACAAAATAATGTCAATAATTCGTGTAATTATTTTCCATTCTAACAATATTGGCTTGTGAATCTACAAACTCCATTGAAATCTTTTTTTGAATTCTTTGAAAGCTCTTTTATATATAAAGGAAAATTATTTCTGTTTTTTTTATTGTCTAGGCACTAATGTTTTGCATGTCTAAGAATGAGAATTGTGGCGCACGAATTAACCAATATTTTGTTGTAGAAGATAACAGTAAAAGTATATCGGTTAGACTGGGCAACTTATGGAAAACATTGAGCGCAGAAACAAGAGAATCATATTATGCCGCCGCGCGACAGGCTCAACTAGAACACCAGTTGAAATATCCAGGGTGAGGTATTCAGTTGATATTCTTCTTTCATTTCCAAACACTATAAATATATGTTGTTTCAATCTAGTTGACCCTGTTTACTGCTTAATATAGTAGTGGTTCAAATTGAACATTCATTGTCTCAACTCTTTTAGATAGATAGATTTATTTTCATCACATTAAATACAATAAGTACAATAGTGATAAGTCCAAACATAGAAATTTAAAAAAAATAGTTGCAGCTGATGCACAATTATATCATCTTAGATAGTTAAATTTTAAAACAAAATAAAAAGACAGAAACTAACATGTGAAAAGATTGTCTCACAGTTTAAATACTCTTCGATGTTGTAGAAACAGTGCCTCAATAGTGAGCACTTTACTCTATCCTTGAAAAGATTATACCTCAAAGAAGTAATATCTGCTGGTATTTTATTGTATAGGTGTAAGTTGAGGGAATTTTGAGCTGATAGATTCAGTCTATAAAATTGAGGCCTCAGTTGTGCACCTCTTCGAGTTGGATAATTATGAGTCAGCATTTGTGAGGTACTTGGTGGTATTTTTATATATTTCTAAAACGTTGTAGAATATGAAAATACATGGCAATGGTAGTATTTTCAGTTCTTGAAATAAAGGACGACAGTGTTCTCTGTAACAAACATTGGCTATGATCCTGATCGCTTTTTTTTGCATACGAAATACTTTAATTGCATGTATGGATTGACCCCATGAAAGTATGCCATAAGTTAGGTGGCTGTTAAACAGAGAAAAGTATGTCTGTGATATCATACTTTGACTAAGAAACCCTAGTAATTCTACAATGTTGTCATTGTCAACGAATCACAGGGTATATATGAAATACCATGTTCTGATTGCCATAGAACATATGTAGGCCAGACCAACAGACGTGTGACAAGTAGAGTATACGAACATCAACTTGCTGTCCGAAAATCAGACCCATCTTCAGCTCTGGCCTCCAAACATCATCAAGAGACAGGACACAATATAGACTTTGCGCGAATACTAAGACCATCGCCACAGCAAAAACACTACAATCTCGTATAATTCGGGGCCGAGCGAAATCGAGAAGCGACCTTCCTGCTTAAATAAACGTGACGACGGCCAGAGACTTCCAACTGCATGGAAACCCCTAATTTCCAGATACCCAGTCCCCACCAAGACATCCGACGGTCCTTTAGTAGCACCCGCTGCTATAAATACTACCCAACATCCCTCTTAGTAACCAGAATCTACTGTATATCCTACAATTGGATCGACTTATCTTTTCTCGTACGTCATACATACTTTCAATAAAATAGCTTTTTTTCATGTGGAAACGAAAGACGGAGCAGTTCACATCTCTTTATGCCAAGAAAGCTTTCATGTGGGTGAAAGCTGGCACTTGTACATCAAAATGGTAGATTTCCATTACTGCCTGGCAATTTATTGTGCATGATTATTCATAGTATTGTAAAATTTCTATGCGATTCAAGGTTCTCAATGCTTCAAAAGTAGTAGATTCCACAACAAATCTGCTTGAGTCAAAAATATCACCAGTATTTCATTTTTAACTGTACTGTACACTATCAGATACAACAAAATGGTATTAATTTTTTTTTGCTACGAGAATAGTTTCCGGGATATTTAAAATTTTCTTTTATATAATAAAATACCTGGACTTGCTGTCACGTCACATTCCTAGTTGAAATGCATTCAACTTAAAGCGAAATATATTAAAGAGAGATATTATTATAAAGTGCTCTAAACTTGTTCGTTTCCGTTAACCAGCTGACGAACGTCAACCATCAGAAGTCCTTGTGCGAGCAATGGATCAACGAGGACTTAGGTCTTCCGCTTGAAAGGCGAATGTGCTAACCTCTACACTACCGAGGACCACCAGTGAAGGATAGACTATTTGGTTGGCAAATGACTTCATTGTTATGCTTATTTCTATGCTTACCGAATATAAAAAGTGTTCAGACCACCGCTAACATCAGAGATCTAAAAAAGGACCTCTCGAAATAAGATTTTTGAATGAGATATAACATAAACTCAGTCAACCGATATCAGATAGGTACAACGTTTCTCCTCCGAAGAAATCCTCAATTTCGTCATCTTTACATTTTCAATCCAGAAATCAGAAGTTACCAGAATATTGTTCATATTGCCGACCACGGTATTGAATCTTTTTTTAGTCTGAAGTTCTCTTGCTTCCAGTCCGAGTTTTTTATCAGGTATATGGATATTTTAGTTAGGAAGTGTGGAGCGTAGCCGTCTCTCGCCGCTGTGACGTCACTTCACAACAGTGGCCCAGTCCACGCAACGGTCCTGACCTGCGTGTATAAGACTTGCGTCTCGAAAATTGTTGAAAATGTCGAATACTGTGCGTTATTTAATCGATAGGCTCAAATCACGTTTTCTGACATAGGCGAAGTAAAACAACAACAATCCCAAAATGCGATCTTTATCAAAGAAAAATTGGATTGGAAACGAGACAACGAACTCACTAGAGCAGCTTACCCAGAATTCGATTATGTCCGTAGAATCCAGCAGTGCAGCAGTGACTGAAGCAGGAAGTTTTGGGGCGCCCCGTATATAACCAGACTCAGCTCAATGATGTTAATATATGTCGTCGATCAATCAGGGAGACGGATCAAATCACTTATCAAATGAACGAGAAAGCACTGTAACTTCTATGCGTAATGTTGAAAAAAATAGCGTAAATTGCATACAACAGCACACCCAATTCTAATGGATGATAAAACGGTACTCATGGCCTGTTCAGCTCCTCCCTATCAGCCATAGTTCCAAAGAAAAAAAAAACTTTTGTTTTCAGTCCGAAGAATTCGAGCTGTCTAGTGAAATATCATAGTACAGAGTGACCGCGCAAAACAGATTGCATTCTAAGACTGAGTTAAATGAGTTATTTCATGAAAACTCAAACACATTTACAAAAAATCGTGTGTTGTACCGGAGTGATCGATTGCTAAGCACTACCAATGCACCTAAAAAATTGTTTTTTATTTTTCCATTGAAACCTAAAATTTGAAGGTACATATTTGGTAAGTTTGATAAACTTAACTATTTCCTATCAGAAACATTTTTTTGGAAATTATGTGGGTTAGAGGTTCAGATGTTGTGAACATTTTGTTGCTATTTCAGTTATGTTGTAAAAGCGCCACAAGGATCGAAATGGCCTACCTTTGCGGTAACTATAGCCGATTTATCACGCACATCGATTCTCACCATTTTGGTAACTTGAAGACAGGAAGGACTAATCGATGACGCACGAGAAAAGACCCATTGACCCTACTGTACAGATGAGAATCAAGTCTGGTTTTGAAATCATCTATTCACATGCCATATAAAAATCAGTTGAAACACCTATATATTCATATCTTTCATGTTGGCAACTATATTTTTAATGTATTTATACTGTATATTTGACGTGTTCTCTTGCTTACAGATATTACATGCACATTCCAACTTCTACCAATATAAAAATAGCGAGTAGACGTAAAACTGTTGATGAAGTGGATTATTCCGGTTTCAAAGAACGAGATGAGGTATGTTCATTTTGTGTATATATTAAGATATTCGATTACTCCACAAATAACTCCCTGCTCAACTGACTTCTAACTTAAGCTTCCCACACTTCAAACTCTTTACTAAACTTCACTTCCTCCATGAAATTCCTTCCTTACATACACTATTCAAAGAGATAAATTTCCAGAACTAGTCTATTTTAGACTCGGAAGTCTCTCGTTACACAGTCTGGCCAGCTCCATTGTTATTCGAATGAGTGGCGTTAGGAGATTTCGTAACTTCTAATTCATTTTTTATTTGGGGTTGCGTGAGTCCTATAGACTACTGTTCATTCTCTGCACCATCGTATAGGATCCTTTCCAAGATGGTGCTAATTTGAGAGAACTTCCTTTTCTTCGACGAAGGTTGTATAGAGTCAAACTCAGTCTCCTTCTTTGAATCCACCGCAGTATTTCATCTGCCACTAGTTATCTTCAATCTTTTTCTTGCGATTTCGTGGATCTCTGTGAGTATATTTCACAGTTTGTCTGCATAATCCTGTACCTCTTTCTCTTCAACACTTCGTTATTTGTACAACAAGTCACAGGGCAAGCGAAAATCTCTCCCAAAGATGATGCTTGCTGGAGTGAGCTTTGTGGAATCATGCGCAGCTGCTTTGTAAGCCATCAAGAATAGTTGAAGATGTCGATCCCAGTCTTTTTGACGTTCTATTACTCGCCCCTCGATCTTGTTCTGAGGCCTTTGCTTGCTTCACATTTCGGACATCTTCAGCACCATCTCCCTACATTTTCACTACATTGGACCCAGTAAAACCTTTTTTGTATTTCATCCAAGGTTTTGTTGACTCCTAGATGGCCACCTGATTCACTGCCATGGATCTCTTCCAAAATATTATTCATTCTGAACTTCAACACAACCAGTATGGAAATCACTTTTTTGCAATCTGCTGATTCCCAAGCTTCATTCAGTAGGCCATTCTCAACAATTAGGGAATCCCATTGTTCTCACGGTGCCTTGAAAGATGATGATCGTTCGGAAGTGTTCTTGCAAGTGGGTCTTTCCGCTCTGCTTTCCTTCCACCTTGAAAATTCTGCAACTTTCGCATCACACTCCTGGTGTTGTCTCATGTTTGCTGTTAACGACGTTCAATTCGCTCATAATACCCACATGTATCCACAGAAGATCTTCTGGAGAAGACATTTATGTGCGTTACTCATGAACATGATCTGATCTAACAAGGAACTCTCTTCCATACAAATATTTGTGAAAGGGTATACAGCCTTGATTATTGCCAGAAGTTCCTTTTTTGTTACGCAATAATTCTTTTTCGGCTTGGTTAGTATTTCACTGCACAACTAAATTACATTTTTCTCGCCATCTTGTTCTAGTACGGATCCAATACCATTATTGCTGGCTTCTGTGTCCAAGACGAACAGGCCTCTCTAATGTGAAACACCTAAAATCGGACTGGAGCATACAGCTACTTTCGTTGGACTAGACGAATTTCGGTTTTCTGTCAACTTATGTTGGTAAACCGCAGTAACAGCAAATCCTTCCACGAACCGACAGTAGGAGGTGCAGAGAACGAGGTAACTCCTCACTTCATGTTTGTCTTTTGGTCTCGGCCAGTGTCTTATCGCCTGTATCTTCCTTTCGTCTGTTCGGATGAATTCCGATGACACTTTGAGACCCAGAAAATCCACCTCTTTCTGGGACAATAACCACTTCCAGAGATTGATGCAGGCTTTTCTGAATCTTTGAAAGACTTCTCGCAAACCGTCGTAATTGTCGAATAGGGTTGGCTTGGACAGGATAGATTCTGTGTTTTGACCAAGTAGGTTCTCCCTGTCGAATCAAATATATGTCAATTTCACTTCTGATGAAACTTTGGCAGCTTTCAATTTCTCTGCTGACAAGTTTTCAAATTACTTTTCCAGGGTTCCCAAAACATTCCTTCATTTCCTGGTGGTCATTTGGATCGTGGTTTGCTACCCATGTAATCAGTTCGTATTCTTTAACTGTTATTTCATCAGGATACACGTTGGCAACTCCCACAGGTATGGCTTGTTTTGACTTCACCAGGGCTCGTGCGAAAACCAAATAACTGACATGGCTGGACTATTCCAATGCAGCACCCAGGTTCTTCATATAATGTAGCACAACTACTTCCTTTATGCCGAAGTTGTAAGGACAAATCCTTCTCCCATAAACTTCTTTTCATTATCAAATGAAAATCCATAGTCACTGAGCTAATCTATTCCAAGTATGAATTCATCTTCTGCGACATGCCCTCTTATTCTTATTAGATTCGATCTCCAGAATCTTTTCGAAAAACCTAGTAACTGCCCCACATTGTTGTGTTTGGTTCTTCTATTGATACTGCTCGTACTTTCGGTCCCGAATTGTGGAAGGCCGCCTCCACTTCTAGAGAACGTACCAAGGCATTGCTACTCTTCTTGAAATTTGTCAGTTGCAGAGATCTTTATATCTTCAAGTCTCTTAGTCCGTCTATGAATATCTGCACCGCCAGCTGCTCCTTAAAATCTCCAGGTGCTTGTAAGCCAGCTGAATTAGGTCTCTCACATCTGCTTCGAATTCTTGCAAACTCCCACCTGATTTTTGTGTTCCTGTTTTCATTTGAGCCTGGTACAGCTATTCTCGATGTTGATCGCCATACCGCAACTCTGATGCAGAAATCCTCATATCCTCATATTTATTTTTCTGTTGGATTGGTATCGTCTTCAACATACCCAAAGCTAGAGTAGCCTTCTCTTCTTCACCCTATCCATGGTCGGAAATACATGGACCAAGATGAATATTCGTCAAACTCGGTATTTTCACGGAAATTACCGAAGTTGCAAACCTGTCTCCGCGGTCTTGGTTCTTGAGAAGAGCTATCTGATTTTCCACTTTCTTTGTTCAAATTTTTTTCATTTCCTCTCGCACTGTATCCAAATCTTTTTCCACGTCTTTCTTTGGTTCTCCTTTCAGTTTTTTCCGTTTGTATTTCTTTTTTCCATAACACATGCTCAAAGAAATCATCTTGATGTTCTAAAACCTTCTTTGAAGTATGGTTTCCATTGTTTCTCTATTCTTATTCATTCTTTTGTTTTTCGCTCACTTTCTTCTGTTCTACAATTATCTGAGGGGCTTCTCGTTAATCGTTTCCACCTACCGTTCATTTATCTGTTCTTCAAGAATTATCTGAATTGCTTCTTCTCGTTCTTTCATTTCATCTTCTCGCTCTCTTCTCCGTTCTTCGAGAACTTTCTAGAGTATTTCTTCCCGTTCTCATTTTTCCTCGTCGTCTCCTAATCCGCAAATTGATTCTGAATACATTTCACAATATCCTCCTTCCTATTGTTAGATGTACTCCTTGTATTCACCATATATAGTTTTTATTTATCACCAATATCCTACTTCCGACACCACTGTTGCGATATTCCGGTTCATTTTCTAAATAACCCTCCGAACAATAAACTGTTTTTATCAACTTCAATATAAAAATACAACTTCTGTACTACTAAGAATTCACTTAGACTGCTCAGCTGATTTATAACTAAAGTTTCCAGACTGTTCAACAGACTTCTAACTAAAACTTCCAACACTTTTTACTTAACGCTCTTTGCTAAACCTCACTCCGTCAATATAATGCCTTCCTATTTAAACAGAGGAGATCTTACTAGAATTCGTCTATTTTCGACTCGAACATTCAGAATATTTTGGAAGTCAATTCGAGAAGCATCCAGCGTTTTCTCATCACACAGCCTGGGTAGCTCCATTGTCATTCGAATGAAAAAACTGCTTCATCATTTTCCTGTAATTTGTCTTGCATTATTAATGGTCGTTTATGTAGTGTTCTCCACAAGCAGCCACCTCCTTTCGACTTTCAATAACAATATGATAATGACTGTATCATGTATTTGCGAATGTAAGTAATATTTGGATGTGTAATTATCTTGAGACGAACGATCACATGAGAACGATATCTTTTTTTTTTTCGTGAATATTCAGTTCCTATATTAGTATAAGATCCCGCTATAGAACGACCTCCACCGTCCTGGTTAATGAATGAAAAGTAATTTATATCTGATTAAATATTGCAGATGGGTTCAAATGATTTCAGTCCAGTATATGAGTAGTTAACGATTGAAAAAAAAAATCGAAAAATTTCACCGGTTTGAGTAATAGACAAATTCTATGTCAATCGAAAGTATGATGCCTATAGAATATGAAAACGTAGGGGGGACTATTTTTTCCAGTCACAACTCTTGGCTAGGCAGGTATAAACAGGTGAATCGATACTAGTAATTTGCACCGGTCTGGTTAATGGCAGAAAAGTATGTTATATCCAGTTGAATATGCCAATAAATATATATTGCAAATGAGCTGACTGAAAAATTTCAGTCCAGACTAGAAGTAATTAACGATTAAAAAAAAATCGAAAAATTAATAGAAAAATTAATAGACGAATTCCATACCAATCGAAAGTATGAAGCCTATAGAATATGCAAACGTAGGATTAACTATTTTTTTCCTGTCACAACTCCTAGAATCGCATTGAAAAAATCTTGAAAAAGCACAATATCAAAACAATTAACAAACCCACGACGAAAATACAATACACCAAGTCTCGAATAATAATCTCAAAATGGACCTGTTAGAGGACCTGGAGATTTCTAGGGAAACATCAAAAAACAAAAGTTGTGTTAACACTCAGATACATCTTAACCAAAGCATACTAAATCCGATCTTCAAATCATTGTAAAATCAAAACAATTCATTCACTCTTCCTCCGTCCTTCCTAGCTCGTTGAATTTTATTCTTACTTCATTGTTTATTTGGAATTTGGCGCTCTTTGTTCTCACGGTTGACATGTCCCCCTCTTTTATCACACTTTCATTTGGTGGTCAGACATTTTCCTAGTTCACGACTGTTTATATGAACTAATTACAATTCCACAAAATGTTAACAAAATCGTTCTGGAGCTATACCTTTTGTTAGAAATTCTGACAAGTGAGTGATCTCTATATTGATGGTTATAACTTTCCAAGTTTTTACTTTCATCATTGAACTTTTTATTTTGTTTCGCATTTAAAATTCATCACTTTACATAACTCCCCCTGATGATGGTCCTATGACCGAAAACGTTCGGGAACAGCTAATTTTATATATATGCACCATAGCCTTAGAGCACATTTGCTTTCAAACAATAAATAGACGATCACATGCTGATCTTCATTTATTGACACAAATTGAAATAATCTTCGGAATATGAATGATCCTTGATATTGAAGAATTCCACTTCTCTTTCTGAATTGATTGCCAAGTTTTGTGAAAAGTGAAAGAAAATGCATGACTTGCAAACGAAATCACCAGTGCTATCTACCCCTAGTTTTCATCCCTTCAAATGACATTTCCACTGGGTTCCTATCTAACTTTGTATGTTTGTGTCTAGGGGGTAATCTTTGGAAATACTGAACCGGAAATTTCCCGGAGAAACACCTTTCCGATTTTCCGATTTTTTCAAAAACTATACACTTCCGTACCCCTATGGAGATTTAAAATGACCTGAATTCCAAATCGATATCTCTTTTCGTTCGAGCGCTATCAGAGCACATAAAATTCTTCAGTAAAATTTTTTCCAACTTTTTTTCAAGTCGTACCAATTTTTTTGTCGATCGAGTTGGAAAGAATGATCTGGGAAGAAATTAGTTTAACTCCACAAAATGCTTATGAAATTCAAGTCTTTCGTTCGAATTTCATCATTATAGTAAGGCCAATTCACGAATTATCCACTTTTTTATCAATATCTCCTGGACTATTGATGATACGAAAAAAAAAATCCTGAACTTTTCATAGAACACGTTCTGTTCCATCGATTCAATGTTTTGGTAATTTTTTATATTCCCAGTCATTTCGGAGATATTTGGAATTTTCAAAAAAAATCTAATTTCCATATTTTTCCGAATTGTCCTGTTTCAATTAATATACAAAAATGCTTCAACCAAAGTTCGTAGAACAACTCAAGCCCTGCATGGTCTTTCTCTTCAAATAATTAATTCATTAACCTGACCGTTGCGATAATCTGTAGCCTTCATACTTTCGATTGGTATGAAATTTTTCTATGAACCAAACCAATGACATTTTTCCAAAAACAAATTTTTTCAATCGTTAATTACTCATATTCTGGACAGAAATATTCTAGTCAACCCACCCGCAATATATTTATCGGCATGTTAAATTGTATATACGGTGGAGGTCGTTCTATAGCGGGATCTTAGACCATATGTCCCATTCACAAAGTTGCTATGTGCTATTGTTATCAAAACAGATTTCTACAGTGTGGTCATTTGATCTTTACCCGTGCGTCATCATTATGATGAAACACACACTCTTAGTGTAGCATTTTCTTTTTCAATGACTTATACAATAGATGACATTTCACTATTGGTTGTCCGTTCATTGTGGTATTAGTGAATACTTCACTAAGTATATACTGTTTGAAAATTTTTCAGACTACACAAACACTTACTTTCATAATTGATCATCTGTTGGCATTTCATATTCCATGCAAGTACATCTAATACAATTTGCTTGGTTCAATCTGTAGCTACGTACTGTCGAATTTATTATTCTCGAATTATTTCCTATGCACATATTGGTAACGCATGAGTAAAAAATCAACGTCCCAACCGTATTTCAATAAAAATGCATTCCTTGAAATTAGGCCAAATTTTTATTTCGTTTAAGGATGAAACAAGTTGGTAATTTGCTTCTTATCACAATATGATTCATTTTCACAGCCTTTGTTTTTTCCAAAAATTCTATCAAAATTATGCCGGACCAAAACTGCTGCCATTTTTGAGTGCGTTTGTACAGTTGGAGTACATGAGACTGACTTTCCACCTGGAAACTTGGGTCTGCAAAATTTGTTTCAGAGACCAACATGATGAAATGTCAGTCTTAAACGTTATGAATTATATTTCACTTCTATTAAAGATTCTTTTTTTTTTATTTCAGTCCGATGATGATTTGCAGATAGTAGAAAATCAAGTTGAAGATACTGCAGCCTCAGTGGAAAATATACCAAATATGCGAACCCCTTGACTGAAAAACTCAATTCTTTTATCAAACAAAAACCTTCATTCTAAATGATAAAAAAAAAGGATTGAATTGTATTTATTGAAAGTTCATTTTATGCTTTATGTCTCAACCAGAAACAAATTATTTCTGAGAAAGAATATTGATTTTTTTTTAATCTCAGTAAGAAAATTTAATGGTTATTTTTAGAGTTATTATTACCGGTTCTCATTCGTTGCAAAGACCGCGTCGAAAGCCCATGCAACTGCAGTAAAATATAATATCATATCTCGCTGGCAATAAATTAATAAGCACAAGATATATTGAAGATATGCCGTCCTTCAGAGGGGACGTAAAGCCGGCGGTCCCGAGTCCATGTTGGACTCGTAATAGTAATTTACGTAACAAGTCCGGAAAATACTGTTTTTTTGGACGAGTGGACAAAAGTCTAGGACGAGCGTAGCGAGTCCTGGAAGTCTGCGAGTCCAAAAAAACTTTTCGGTCGTGTTGCGTACACTATTTTTTCGGCAACCGACCCACTTCCCGGACGCTTTTTCTTTGAGAAGGAAGCATTTTCCCGGCCTAGTCCGGGAAGTACGTATTTCCCGGACTAGGCCGGAAAAATGCTACTTTCTCAAAGAAAAAGCGTCCGGGAAGTACCCACTTCCCGGACGGTTGCCGAAAAAAGATCCTTACCTCGGGTTGTAAAACCAGAGGGTTCGGCAAAATTTCCAGTTGGGGGAAGTGTGCTCACTGGCGTCGGTGATTAGCCTTTGCAGCGGAAATAGGTCGACGATAAATAAAGAATAAAAAATAAATAAAAATGGAGTATATCAAAATAAGCCTGTGCTACGTTTCCGCAAATAAGTTTGTATTTTTCTAATTAATATGTGGATTTTTTTTTTCAATTTTAACAAGGTGGTGGTGGTAAATGAGAATTTTGTCGAACGCCGCGTTGTCTTTTATCACAGCCGGTTCCATATCAAGCCGTGATGAGATAATAGTCAGATTTGTACAAACAAGATCATGCATTAACTTGATCCAAAAACGTTTTGGCTGATCGACTGGGATGAGAAATAATTACCTTTGTTGGACATGAAAAACACTAGAGTTGTTTGGCTGCAGCTATCAGATTCGCAATTTTACAGATTTTTTTCATTTTTGGTTATGAAATGAAACATGTAGATGATCTCTGAAAACTTTTCAAATTTTGTAATACAAATTTTAACGATGAAAAAAGTAAATTTTCTCAAATTGCCTTATATTTAGGTACCCTTTTTTAGTTGAAAATAGTGAAATACTAGCATGAAGGGTTACTGTTCATTTATGTGGGTATACGCCAATAGACATTATCCCACAATAATTGAAATATATTTCAAAAAAGTCATACATTTCTTTATATTGTTTGCCATGAATAGAAGTCTGAGAAAACTTTCCGAAAGCATAGGCTTATTTGATACTCGGGAATGTTGATTTCCCAAGCAACAGTTTTTGATTTGCAGACTGCAGAAATTGTATTTCTAGTGATCCATTATACAAAATGGATTCAAATATAGCATACATTAGAAAAATACTGCAACTCATAAAAGAATTTGTTTCCCATGTTGTTCACCCTGTTTCATCTCTAATAAAAGATGAACATACGCTAAAATTCAATTTCTTGGAGCCGCTATGAGACCATATCCAGACACATAAATTCTATCAGAATCATCTATGTGGCATTCTCTTAAATGATTTGTATTCAATATTTCCATGAAAGTACCAGCATCAACAGAATCTTCATTACAAGGAAAACAGTCCTGTTCATCAGTTTGATGTGATTTTTTTTTCAATCTCATTGAATCAGACGTTCTTCCTATTTGATTCGAATATAAACCGCACACGATTTTTTTTCTGCATTCAAAACTTCATCTACAGATACATTGTAATTGCAACCATATAAAAGCCTATAATTTCCAAAACGTTTTTCTTGTTTGTCGGTAGTAAATTTTCCTGTTAAAAATTATATGATACTTATCGTAATTTGTAAACAATATTTTGTCATTTCCAAGAGTGTGCTTGTACTCTGAAGGAGCTATCCAAGTAACAAATTTTCTAATCATCGATATCAAATTTGAAAATTCATTCCCTTTCATAATACCCTTCTCAATATCAGTATTATTCACAATATCCCACCAATTTCTGATCTGTTGTAAAAAGTTTGCTGTATCGTCAAATTGAAGTCTTTCAAAGCATCTATTGTAGAATGATGCAGCAAATTATCTACTAATGGAACTTTTTTCTCTCAAACTTATTAGAATATAATGTCTTGAAGTTCAATTCGTATGCTTTTTTGATAACCAAATGTTTTTCTGAATTATATACTTATTGAATATCATGTAATTTGGCATATTCAATTTCACCTGTTTCAAATTTAGGATATGCAAATGTTCTGAGTTCTTTGAGTATAACCAGTTGTTTCGAATATTTTTTATTGCATGAGCAAAGTCGTGGGAGAAGAAAAATGATTTTTCATTTGCTGATGGATTCTATTCTGAATATTGTTAGGATTTTTTTTTCAACATACCTTGACTAATTCTACAATGATTATCTATGAACAATTCTCGGGGTAATGTAAATTCCACCAATCAGAAAAACAACCAAGTATATTCTTTCTTTTTATATTAATGATGACGAAACGTTCGGACAAGTAATAATTATTTTCGAGACTATCACTCAAGAGTGATTTTCAAATTGGAAGACATTTGTTGAATATATGTTTTGCTGGTGATATGAAAAAATTTCCTCCGGCACAAAATGCCGCGGTTTGCTGCGGATTTGCCGAACACTCAAATTCGACTCTACCAAACTAGGCAGTCGTGTCGGCTCACAGAGAGTTCTTGTTCTTCAACCGAGAATATTTGAAAATAAATAAATCTTTTTATTAGGGTATATGAATATGAAATATGACCCTAAAAATTGTTACCAAAAAAAATAAAGAGGCACAAGTTTCTGGTAGGCCTAGTTACAAAAATCTTCACAAAGCTGAAAGTAAGCTATTAAGTGATTTAGAAGTGATGATTGAGGTTTAGTGCCTGGCCATACTATCAGAAGCTCTCTTCAGATTTTTGTGAGAATGAGTGCAACAGATTTTTAGGAACCGATTTTCTTAATTGGATTGAAAATCGCTAAACGCAACACAAAATCCATCTCAGTTTTTTCAGCTTCTAATACTTTTGAAATGTTTAGTAATGAATCTGATCTTTGATTTTTATAGGTATTATCTCTAGGGTTCTAATTCTATCAATATTAAGAGTTTTTTTCAGTCCATGGAGTGGAAAAATGGCTATCCTCTTGAAATATATTCCGTATCATGCATATCCATTTTGAAGTCTCTCAGTGGTAAAAAGCAAACAAAATACAAACATAATACGTGAACAATGTACCGTTCGATATAAATATTCGAAACTTACTGAAAATACATGTTCGCACTGCTCTAGACAGAACCCGCCCGCGTAGCCGGCTGAAATCACTTGGAAATTTACCGTCATTTGCCCGAGTTGTGCCGCCGGACTATCCCAGTTTGGTGGAGTACCGCCTTGAGCAGAATGTGATGCTGTATAAAACATGAATGCCATAATGATAGTTGAAGAAAAACATCTGTTTTTGTTGTTTCAATCTGCTTCTATCAGTCAATATTTCGAGATTGCTGGAAAAAGGTAAGTACTTATCCGATGATATTATCATGGCTCTATTTATATAGTCAATATCTGAATTATTCCCGTACTTTGCTTAATAGTTTTCAAATTCGTAACCGTCTATATGCAATTTCATTTCGGAAGGTAGAATCCATTTCAAATCACTGAATCCTAATTTGTTCTTACCGATGATAACTTGGGCCTCCAATTCATGCATGATTACAATTTGGGTAGATAATTTCTATGTATCATCGTCCTCAGACTCCAAACTCAATACATATAAATACATTTTGCCGTTCGTCTGATAGATTTTACATTCAATTTTACGGTATGTTTGCCAAAAGCCTGTTTGAAATTTTAAAATTCCTCAACTTAATCATCATGCTTTTCAATATTTTCTGATTGATTAACAGTGAGGCCACAGGTTTCGAAAGGTACTAAATTCGGAAGAGTTAATTTTCGAGCATTTTTTCCCGAAATGATGAATTTTCATTTTTATTGGGAAATATGTGCGTATACTACTATACATTCTTTTTTAATAAGAACAGTCGAACTTGGAAAGCTTTTTTTCCATTCATCGGTTCCATTGTGGGATTTATGGACTCCTCTACATTTGAAATTGCAAACGCTTTACCGAAAAGTCAGTAAGACTAGAACTTCGGCACCCAAGATAATTCAGCCGACCCTCGCTCGCAGAAGGCTCTACCTTCTAAGCACATAAAAGGGTCGGATAAGGGAGAAATGAAATGAATGAATTCGAAACATTAATGGACTACTTCTTAAAATTGACATACATCTCATCTTAATGGTTATCAGTATATCGCATATTTCAAATCACTGCGATATCGCAAAAATAGATCCTGGCGACTTCGCATCTATCGCAGCTACATCGGCAAACTTGTAGAATGTGAGAAAATATCATCGCTGCAATATAACTACTTGCGACTTCAAATGTGTCATTGACCATGACATATAAGTTTTTTGGCGTTAAACCGAGTCATGATGAGTGACGTAAGATATGTCATCATTTGTAGAAGAGTAACGGAATTTGTAACACACTATGGGATCGTGCTATCAGTGGTAACAATCGAAAAATAAAAATAGGTGGAAGGGAATATAACCACATGATATGAGCGGATTGGGATTTCTTGGTCAAGTACTTCGATTGACTATTGAGGATTTAGGCGATAACCCAGTTTCTTCAACGTGAATAGAACCGCCTCTTAGTATTATACCCAATAAGCACGAGGGAGTTGGTGCATGTACTAGACAACTGGCTGTGACCGAACGGTCCTAGGATCGATCTCCCAACTGAATAGGGATTTATCCCTTGAAAATTTTTCTCGTATTGAAAAATGACTTCCACTTTTTGTTGCTGACGACTCACTCAAATCAAAGGACATAACGGATATCTCTATCTTGAAAGTAAAGCCCATGTTTTCTAGTCCTAGGTATTAGAAAATAGCAAACGATATCATCCTTCAGTTCCGCTGATTACTTACCTAGACGTTGTATCAGGAGTCTAGTTAAGATAGATACATCTAAGCATTAGCATAAAAAAACTCCGCCAGGGTTAATTTCAACTTTGAACAAAACTTTCCAAAACTAGGAAACTATAAACGTATGATTATCAGACCGATTAACTCTGAAATTAAAACCACATCAGCTTTTGGTAATTTATTTTTATAATTTCACATAAAAAACAGATCCAACTGCTCATTGCTCTATAATACACAATAAGTACAAAACTTGGGCAGCGACTACAAATTATATTCGAGAAATAACTATATTGCAACCCGGATTCAGTGATAATTCCAGCTATTGATATAAAGTATCCTCCTCATTCTCGACAATTACAAACTTTCAGAGATTTAAACAAATATCAGTTATAGGCATTCCGAATAATAATAATAAGCGAATTAAAACTTTAACTCCATACCCACAGACAGGGCTTAGAAACGAAAAAGTCCCAGCTTGTATTTTTCCGAAACAAAGACTAAGGGTTTATGAGGGAAAATTGTTCATTCTCAATCGACATTTATAACTCCACACAACCATCTATAGCCCCGATCTCTTCAAATGGTAGCATATAATATGTAGGTAACTCATTTGAAACTTTTTGATTATGATAGAAAATAGGGTAAACGCGCCCACATATTCACCTTCAATACATGGATAGACGACTAGTTCGGAACGATTCAAAACCAGTAGAATCCTAAAGTCAAACAAACAATAAAAATGTTATCAGCATATCATATTTATTTTTCTAGCCAGTATTTGACCATACCTATATTATTTGTGCACAAAGTAATATACTCTTGTCGGAACCGACAACACTTCCTTAAACAGTTAGGCAATGCGTGTGGTACGATTGCCTGGTGCTCAGTAAAGGTTAAGAGAAGCAGTAAAAATTCATATTTATTATCTGATGAGTGTACTGTTTCAAGTTATGTATAATCGATTAAATTATTCCCATTTTATTTTTCTTTGGTCAATTGACTGAAAGAGTTAGCAGAAACAGAAGAAAATCATCACACAATCAAAACTTGAAAACCTGACGAGAAGGGTATTACAGTTTTTCAAGGCGGATCTGGTTTTGTGGAAGTGTGAATTGATTTAAATCAATAGTTATCGTTACTTGAGAATATATTCATAAATGGTATCTTGACTTTGAACGAATTCATAACAGAGATGAGAAGAGCTTTGCAATATTCCCAAAACTGGCAAAGTATTGGCTCCAAAAGTCTGAAGAAGTGTGCAAATCAAAGAAAGTTGGCAAGAGGAAAAATATTGCATTGTCGGTCTATTCGACCGCCGATGAATTAGCCCGACGTATATAATACCACCTGGAGCCCTATTCTTGAACCACACGTTCACTGAACGCATACGTTGTTGCTAGGTAGAGACCAATCAGATCTGTCATAGCTTAGCAAACGCGTATACGCAGAACTGCGAGTGATTCAAGAATAAGGCCCCTGGAGTATTGGAAATTCTATTCCGGAAATGTGGTTATTGGAAAGATTTGAGACGAGATGGATGCAGAGATACATATATGGAAATGGATTGAAAACAACACCTTTCATCTCACCGTCTGAGCCAATGGTGTGATTGTGATCTGAAGAGACAAACTTTTAGATACTTCAATTGGAAATTTTGAGGATCAAAAATCGTATATTCAGCAAGGATTTTATGAAGTCCTGGACGACAAAACGGTTATAATTAAACCAAATAACGACAACTTGTCAACCGAGTGAAAATAAATGGCCTATCTCTCAAAATAGTGGAGATCTCAATACAGACAAGGAGTATTGATACTTTCATTATTTTTTGTGACTGATGGAAATGATATGGTTCATACAGAAGGAACTGTTTAATTACAGCAGAAATTTTTCGGGCTAGATTAGAAATTTTCCCTTCTTCACATGCAAATGAAAACCTGTAAGAATGAGAAATAACATACCCCATAACTTCAACATGTGAAATACTAAGTGATGTGGAACATGAAGATGTGAAGGATATTGGTTATGGTCAGTGTTCCGACTTTGTTACGTTACTACATTAGGAAGTGGTAGAAAGAGTTGATTAAATTGTTCCTGAATATTTTATTTTATTGTGTTGATTTTGAATGGAAATAATATTATTATGTGTTATATACCAAAGAAGAGAATCGTTTGTCAATAAAATCAACACAAAAGATTTCACCTGTTCATATTCCTTAATAGTTAATATTTTCCGTTGCTTGCTCTAATATTGGATTTATTTTATTTTATCTTGTCAAAAAAAGGGTTATGATTTTATCTACCCTCAATACAATTATTGGGATTGTTCATAATCCAATCTATAGAAGCTGAAAATATCTTAAATATGTATATAGTATATCACAAATATGAGAAGTTATAACAAATGAATTATATTTGAGCAGAGGATATCTTTCGACCGACCACTGGTGCGCATACCCTACTTCCTTGAAATTTTCAAAAATTCCAAACACCCCAATCAAAATGGCTGCTTCAGATTTTTCATTGGTACATGTACTTGATATTAAGAATAATTACTTGCAAGTCTCCTGCAATTCTACTAAGTGATATCTAATATCACTATGAAATAAACATCTTACTTTTTTCCAACAGGAGAACTTGAAATGTCAATTGGATGTTGTAGCATGTTTAAGGCATTGCCAATATTTGCTTGAATCCTGAAAATAACCGAAATGAATAACATACATATTCTGCAAATTACTTTTGAAAGTAGGAACAACAATTATTTGAAGAGTAGATATTTCAAAAATAGTCGAAAAAGATGAGAAAAGAATATAAATGACATTTTCACGAATTTCAAAATGGCATAAACAAATTTTCAAATATTGTGATTTTCCTACATTTTCAAATTAAATTTATCAATGATTGGTCATTGATCTCATATTTAAATAAATAAATAATAAAACTAATGAGTACTTTAAGGAACTAAATGCTAAACTTCTATTATTATACAATTTTCACATTCACTTATTTGAATAGTGCGTCGGTGATATGCATTTGTTTTAAATGTATTAGCAACAAAATGGTATTCAGCCTGCTTTTTACACACAAATTCAATAATAACTCGTTCAATTATGGAGTTTTTAAAATGAACAAAAAAAAGGTAAATCTTAATTTTTTGATACATTTATTTTCGAGACAATATCAGATCATTTCTCTGAAAGTGCTTACCTCCAAAGATTCGTATTCATTAAAAACGTCACTACTAGGCAACGCAGGGTTTCAAATATTGACAATCCTTCCTTGGCCCCTAGTATGTTTTCAACAACATGTGCTTTCAAATACTCCACAAGTTATGTAGTTGATATTTGATAAAAGAAAACTTAATCAAGCCTCAAAGTGTGCCAATAGGTATTAGACACAAACATTCCCAAAAATATAATTCTCATCTCAAAGATACCAGACCGAACAGTTTGTGAAAGACAACGATTGTGACAGACATTTGAATAACCAACAAAAGCCAGACATCATAATAAAATATTTTTTTTTTGTATATAATGGAATGGGTTAATTTACAATCTGAAGAAATTATCTGAATTCTATTATCCACAGTGGATGTTTTTCGTCTCGTCACACATTTTCATTTCAACGAATGAAAATTTGAAATATTTTGCAGGGGCAGCAATGATATTGTGATGCTCTTAGTATTCATTTCATAAAATACCAGCGTATTTAAATCACCAATAGCCTATCTGTACTTTCACAAATAGTACAATCTAAGTCTGTTCTCTCAACATTTGATCATAGTTCAATAATCATTTGTTCAAGAGCCTGTCACGATTCCAAAGGAATATTCGAGGTTCTTCTTTTTGTCATCACACTGGTTTCAGTAACGAAATAAATAAAAATGTTCCAGAAGAAAAACTATAACTTACTCTTTGAAGTATTAGACGGTTATAGCAGGTCCAACGTTTTTATCGACAACATAAAATTTATGTTTCTTTCCTAAAATACACCAGATAATTGCTATATTTTCAATGACCAGGTTGAAAGGAATAACAATCACTGCGGCAACAACACACAGTAAAAACCTACCGAGGCCAAACCTGTATACTGTGAAGGATTTTATAACACCAAAAATGAACATGTATATGTTAACGGCACCTATAAAAGCGACTAAAAAATCAATCGCTGGTGGACAAGGTATGGGAAATTTTGAGGCTAGCAGCACATTGGAAACTGATAAAGGTAAAGTCAACCAAGAGTAGCAAGCGCATCCTAGGAAGAACTTATTTTTAAATGGGATGGATTTGGAATGGACAACAAGAAGGATCCCTTGCATCCAGCGTTTTCGTTGCTGCACAAAATCCCAAAGAGTAAAAGGTGATTTTTCCCACATCTCGCCTTCGATGAAATTGAAGCTGTATCCTTTGCTGTAAGCTTTCATAGCAAAAAAGCAGTCTTCGGCCACCGAACCATCTAAGCCGTTATCGAAGGAAACCTTCTTTTCTGCTTCTACCTGTAAAAAATAAAACAATTTGCATCTGCGATATTTAATTTTTGTTATTCATTTATCACGGTCAATCCCATTTTCAGGTAGTACAAATTTGAGGAACTTTGCAAAGAATATGGCACAGAGTCGTAGAACAGTTTGTGATACAATCCCACCCACCCCCGCCAAGGGGCGGACACAAAAAACGGAAAACACCCACCGCCACCCACAACCCCAAAAAAAACAAACCCACAACACAACGGGCCACCGCCCCCAAAAAACCCCAACACAAAAAACCACAAACACAAAAAAAAAAAAATACAACCAAAACCACACCAAACCAAACACACAACACCCAAAAAAAAAACAAAAAACAACCCATATAAAACAACCCCCACCAAACCAACACCCCACACAAACCCACAAAAAACACCATCCCCCACAAAAAACAAAAAAAAACCACAAACAAACACAAGAAAAACCCAAAAAAATCAAGACCCCCCAAAACCACACAAAACACCAAAAAAAAAAAAAAAACAAAAAAACAAAAAAAAAAAAAATAAAAAAACACAACACACAAACAAAAAAAACACACCCAGCCAACCCAAAACAAAGCAACCCCCCAAAACCAACAAAAACAAAACACACCCCACAAAAAAAAAAAAAAAGAAACAGGCCCACGCCCACGAAAAAAAAAAAAAACACAGCAGCCCCCCCCCCAAGCGGAAAAAGAAGCCAAGCGAAACCCACAACACAACCAGCGCACCCCCCCCCGAGACGGAAGGTTCATAGAGAAATGGGATAGCTTACCAATGCCCTTCCAAAGAGCATTCAATATCGGTATTCCATATTACAAATTATGCCACAATTTCTTCTTTGAGGAGTAAATATGAACGATTTTTGTTTGTCTTTGACTCGAGATATTGACAGAAAGCTAATAGTCCAGTATAGTAAATCATCAGTAATACTACTTCTCATCGGGTTTGAAGGCCGTCGTTCTTTGGAATTTCTTACTGACGTTTCGCTAGAGCGAATGGCAAGCTTCTTCAGAGGCTCACTCATCTTGACATTATTCCGATGACTGCAAAGTACGACGGCCTTCAAACCCGAAGAGAAGTAATACTGAAAGCCTTAACCATTTTGTCAAAGTAAAACATGATTGGAGTTCGTGCTTGCAAAAGGTAGGGTCATTCTGAATTTTTTATATGTTGTTAGGACCTGAAGCAATATTAAAAAACCAGATTTGCAATTTTCAAAGTGCTGTGCGAGCGGCAGTGTACCCGAAAAAAACATGAAATTTTGAGACTTGTTTGAGTTTTTGTCTAATATCTCAGTGGAGAAAGGATCTAACCGGTATAGTCATTCTATATACTTTTAAAAAAGACAATTTGAGATTAATGCGAGCTCTATACAGGCTCTGGTTTTACGATATAGCTTTTCGAAAATGTGTCATTTTTGCTAAATAAAATGTTTTTTTTTTTTCGAAATTGTCACTTATTTGGTGAAATATCTTCAAAAAAACCATCTCACATTCATATAAAATTTGATGTGAAATGCACATTTTATATATTTCACGAAATAAATTTTTTTGTTAATCTATACATATAAAATGCACTCCCTTGAATAACACAACCGACAAAATGGTTAAGGCTTCCGCGGCCGAGGTTTTCAGTGTTACTACTTTTCCTCGGGTTTGAAGGCGGTCGTTCCTTCGAATTTCTTCTTTCTGACGTTTCGCTAGCGCGAGTGGCTTGCTTCTTCAGAGGCTCTCATCTTGACTATTATTCCGATGACTAAACGTTTCGGCTTCGTAAGGGGTATTTATATTGATTCAGTTAGTCTGGATTGTTGATTACTTCCGTCGTATTCGGAGAATAATCATAATAATTGCCTGGTTGTTATTGCTCGATTTAAAAAAGTGAGTAAAAAAAATCAGTTTGAGCGAAATATTTTCTAAGCTGTCGGATTTTTTCTTGGACTATTGAAGATATTTCACGTATTTGACGAAAAAAATAATGTCGAGATTCACACGGATGGAAAGCAGCAACGGCAACGATTTGTTGAAGCATTTTTTTAAAAACGAATCAAGGAGAACGACGTAAGGGGTATTTAAAATTGATTCAGTTAGTCTGGATTGTTGATTACTTCCGTCGTATTCGGAGAATAATCATAATAATTGCCTGGTTGTTATTGCTCAATATAAAAAAGTGAGTAAAAAAAATCAGTTTGAGCGAAATATTTTCTAAGCTGTCGGATTTTTTCTTGGACTATTGAAGATATTTCACGTATTTGACGAAAAAAATTATGTCGAGATTCACACGGATGGAAAGCAGCAACGGCAACGATTTGTTGAAGCATTTTTTTAAAAACGAATCAAGGAGAACGACGTAAGGGGTATTTAAAATTGATTCAGTTAGTCTGGATTGTTGATTACTTCCGTCGTATTCGGAGAATAATCATAATAATTGCCTGGTTGTTATTGCTCAATATAAAAAAGTGAGTAAAAAAATCAGTTTGAGCGAAATATTTTCTAAGCTGTCGGATTTTTTCTTGGACTATTGAAGATATTTCACGTATTTGACAAAAAAAATCATGTCGAGATTCACACGGATGGAAAGCAGCAACGGCAACGATTTGTTGAAGCATTTTTTTAAAAACGAATCAAGGCGAACGACGTAAGGGGTATTTATATTGATTCAGTTAGTCTGGATTGTTGATTACTTCCGTCGTATTCGGAGAATAATCATAATAATTGCCTGGTTGTTATTGCTCGATTTAAAAAAGTGAGTAAAGAAAATCAGTTTGAGCGAAATATTTTCTAAGCTGTCGGATTTTTTCTTGGACTATTGAAGATATTTCACGTATTTGACGAAAAAAATTATGTCGAGATTCACACGGATGGAAAGCAGCAACGGCAACGATTTGTTGAAGCATTTTTTTAAAAACGAATCA
>JAVJAQ010006086.1:245545-263450 GCA_032362365.1 Zygogramma bicolorata | reverse complement strand
TCAAATAAAAAAAAATCAAATCAAAAAATCAAAATCACCTGCCAATCAAAGAAATCTTTGCACATGTTTGGCATTAGTAGGGACAGGAAAATTTTCCACTGCACGGATTTTTGTATTTAATGGTCTAATTTCATCCTTATGCGAAATCCAAGGTATTCTACTTCTGTATATAGAAAAGCGCATTTATCAAATCGAAGAGTAAGTCCATACTGACGGACGTGATCTAGAACTCTAGTTAACCTTTCAATTCCTTGTTCGATAGATTAACTGATTACTAAAATGTCATCAATGTAAATTAGAATGATATTTTCGAAGAGGAGTGGTTCGAAAATTTTATTAATGATTCTCATAAAGACAGAAGGACTACTAGCCAGACCAAATGGCATAAAATTGTATTCGAAGAGGCCGTTGTGAGTAATGAAAGCTGTGTACTTTTTTGAATCTTCAGAAACTGGAACATGGAAGAATCCATTTTTCAAGTCGAGGGTACTAAAAAACACGTGAGACGAAAGACGATCAATTTCCGCACCATGGGAACCGGGTTTTTTGTATTCTCGTTACCATAGCAACGGTTGCCATGGCAACAGTTTTTCCGTAACTGATTTCAGCTAAACGAAAGTTGACCCCAGTAGGCGAATAATGTCTCTTAAATTATAGGAAAACAAGGTGGATTTCCTTAGCAATGTTCGGTTTTCGCTGTGCACCAGGTAAACAGTAATGGCTGAAGAGTCCTGAAGTTGTGTTTTGAAGCTCATCCCACTTCTGAGAACTGTAGACTCTCGTTTTTGAAACGAATTAAAGACTTGTTGAACGAAAATCAGTCTATTGTGAAAGAACAAAATTATTCAAAATCAAAATTAAACGTCAAGTTGAAGTCCTGTCCGTTTTTTCGTTGCTCTGGATCTGAAATCTGCTAGTCTGCCAGTGGCGTACCGTCAACGGCTACACTTCAATGCATGATTCATAAAAGTTGAATATATTTTCTTTGTATTCAGTGTGCTGGTTTTTCTCATTTCTAGTGCATACCTAACTCTCAATGGATATTTCATAATTGATGACATTGAATTCTCAAATTTTATGCATCTTAAGATGCACATCCGCAGCCTCGAAAATTAAACTTCATATTTGGAATATCAAGAGAGACTCAAGGCAGAAGGTGTGTTCGGGTTCACAACAAGAACAGTCCAGGAAGGGTTCGAAATAGTTGGACTGTTGAGGTGTGAAAGGTTTGTTTCGAATATATCTACAATAATTGGGTGGGTGACTATTTCGAACCGTCCTAAATAAGTTTTTATTGCTAACTCTCATAAATAAACTAATCTCTTCTCTGATTGGCTGTTGATAAAGACTTATCTATCCAAATACTTCAAGGGATCTCTTTCTGAGCAGAGAAGGCAACTAGACTGAACTTGACTGCATAGGTACTCATGGTGTTGCTTATTCTTCACGGGAAGTAAAATCAGGGTTCATGGCCTTTCTCCAATGAAAAAAATCATGGTCAAGGCATTAAATGAAATTCATTTGGCTTCCACTAAGATGTCTAGAAGGATGGTGCTGGGACCGATGAGATATTGTTTAGAATTTTATGGCGACACTTTTCTGTCATTAGTGTCATTTTTACGTATCGTGGTGTGTTTCTCAATTTCATCGCTAGTTGACGCTAATTGGAAGTGCATAGTCAACCGATTGATCGACAAACTATATTTTTTGATTCGAGCAGTCAACAAAATGAGCAAAATCTAATGTCATACTCGTAAAAAACAAAATCGAATGAAAGGAACACAATGATAGGGAATTTGGCCAGTATTCTAAACAAATAATATAGATTGTTGATCAGTCGGCGTCCAAAAGTAAAAGTATAGCCAGCCGTCAGGTCGGCCGTTTATACATTTACTAGGAAATTTGTAACTTTTTGTTGCAAACGCCATCTGAACTGATTTGATGTCGAAAAGCCACGATGCTTATTATCATAGTAGGCATGTGTCGCCAAGTATACCCCAAACATGCCCAGGTATAACTCAGTACACCATCCTTCTAGACATCTTAGCTTCCACTAATCTCATGTCTTCTAAGAATGACAAGGTTGTCTATGTAACATCAGGTTTGTTCTGGCTTTTAGTATTTACTGTTCAGGAGTGTCCAAAATCAGTAACAGTTGTGGAGGGAGATTTACGCGGGGCTATGTTCCAACTGGACTGCTCTGACCTGTTGACTATTTGGAACAGCCCGGACAGCAAACCAGATCAGACCCTATATTTGCGTCCTGTCCTCAAGATCACAATGTAGTACTCCCATTCCCCACTAGATGTCATCACGAATACAAATAAAAGCGTGATTGCAGGGCTACCAGAACATTCATACTGAATTTAGTACTTTCAAGTCGTTTCTTGTACGCTAGTGTTACATTCCCATTTTTAGTACGTTTTCAGAAATGATACCTGATTTGGTACATTTATAGTGCATTTAGATTTTCAACTCATATATGTGGTTCCATCGTTTAAAGTATGAGTTTTCATCATCAAAATCATATTCAAGTGACAACTGACAAGCTGTCAATAATCATTCAAGTCAAGATTCAAGACGGGTGCGCTGCGTAACACCCACATTTCGTAACACCCACAGTGCATAACACCCAAATTTCGTTATGCCCACACTCTCCGAACATACCCGAATGATGCACTGTTGCAAAATTTACCGGATATTCTGCAATTTCCTGTTAACCCAATCTAACTTAACCTAACTAACCTAACCTAAAAAAGGATGAATTTGGCAACAGCGCATCATTCGGGTATGTTCGGTGAGTGTGGGCATAACGAAATTTGGGTGTTATGACATTTGGGTGTTACGCACTTTGGGTGTTACGGAATGTGGGTAGAACGAGATGCTCCCTTCAAGACCAATTCAATTTGCCTTTATGAGTTCGTGATCATTTGAGTATATCGTCAAAATGGGCAAGTGAGTATTATGCAATGCGACTGACAAACAGGCATATCCATTATATTCTCTTACCAACTATTTGTTATTTGATGATACTCACACATAAAGTGGTTATTCCTGATAGGTTCGGAAGTTGGTAGTGTTTGTATATTTCAGTTAATTCTAGTACAAGTTTGATGTTAAAAAAATGTGTACCATCTGTTCTGATTTAGGGGTGCGCTGCGTAACACCCACAGTGCATAACACCCAAAGTGCGTAACACCCAAATTTCGTTATGCCCACACTCTCCGAACATACCCGAATGATGCACTGTTGCAAAATTTACCAGATATTCTGCAATTTCCTGTTAACCCAATCTAACTTAACCTAACCTAAAAGAAGGATGAATTTGGCAACAGCGCATCATTCGGGTATGTGCGGTGAGTGTGGGCATAACGAAATTTGGGTGTTATGACATTTGGGTGTTACGCGCTTTGGGTGTTATGCACTGTGGGTGTGGGTGTTACGAAATGTGGGTAGAACGAGATGCTCCCTGATTTAGAACTTTTTCGAGAAGAATATCCAAAAATCTTTTTGATTTTCATTCTGGCGGTCCTGCGCGATTGTCTTTTTTTTCTATCCATCGCTATATTCTGGCATTAAACTTCATTACTCTTCGTGCTAGACGAATTACTACAGTAATGGTGAAAAGACTGAAAAGACGTGGTCTTAATTAATTTTGGGAATACCGGTTCCAGCTGAGTTGCGTTACTTTTGTCCACAAAAATACTGCGACTCTGGAACCGACCATCTTTGCCAGTTATCGCTACCATATGGGAACGACGGCTACCAAGAAAAGGAAACGAAATGTTACAATACGGTAGCTTCGGTATTACTATGCAAGGCCTCATAATATGTTGCGAGAACATATTTGAACAATTTTCAATACTCTAGCGAGTCTGATTACTGTTATATTTTTTTCATTTCTTTACACAAATTTTATTTCTGCTCCTTCAGTTCCATTAAACTTTGTCAATGTTTTTATTGAGAGTTATACAATTTTTGTTTTCAAATAAATATAACGTCTAAATCTTTGCTGACATTAGAGTTATTTCTTGTATCTATTACCAATAATTCATCAAGTAATAGCGAAATTTTGATTTTCTTTAAAATATATATATATATATATATATATATATATATATATATATATATATATATATATATACCGAATACATGCTAATATTTGTGAGATATTGTACGATTTTGATTTTCTTTAAAATATATATATATATATATATATATATATATATATATATATATATATATATATATATATATATATATATATATTACCGAATACATGCTAATATTTGTGAGATATTGTACGATTTCCTCCAAAAACGCGGTACTGAAATAGCAGCACCTAAACTTAATTTGGAGGTCAAGTAGGTGAAACCTCTCTTAAGAGAGATGAAAAAGTAGAGAAAATGAAAATCTTTTTGATACTAGTATGTCAGTTTTAGGAGAAGTTCTTTCGTTAATGTCACAGAAAAAGTGAAGGGAAGAACCCGATTTACAGCTGATTGAGTCCATCAGTGATGCTGTGAGACTCTGATATTCATCACCAAGAATCTGAGTCCATGAAAGGCGAGTTCTTGAATCCACCGGTGAGCTCATCAATCCATCAAAATAGTTTTTTAATTTTTCGATGTATTACAGATGTGACTACGTCACGTTCTTGAATTCGTGATCGTGATAAGTTCCACCGATGCCACCCACCAATCTATTGAGGTTTATAGTTGATTGGTTTGGTTGATGAAATGACAAATAACATTCTCAAAATACCGGATTCAGTGTGGATTTTTGTGGGTGCACTAATAAATATAGAATGTGAATGATGGATGATATACTTTTTGGGGATGCCGTCAGAGAATCAGATGGCCATATTCAAAAGTGTTCTCTTTGGTAGGTCTGAGCTTTCAGAATACCTTATTTCATTATCAAAGACATATCGTGATATGTCAAATCAATAATTTGCTGTCAATTTTCCTTTTGTGTTCTTTTTTCATTCATCTCAAGATTTTCTTGGTTCTTATGTTAATGCAAGTCTTACTTTTCTATCTCACGATATGTCTGATAATGGAATAAAATATTCTGAAAGCTAAGACCTACCAAAGAGAACACTTTTAATTGTGGCCATCTGATCCTGACTGCATCCCCAAAGAGTATATCATTTCTTTTCAAGTCCCTCTTGGGGAGCATATCTCGTTCTACCCACATTTCGTTCTGCCTACAGTCTCCGAACATACCCGAATGATTCAACTTTTGCAAAATTCATCTTTTTTTTAGGCTGGGTCAGGTTAGTTAGGTTTGGTTGGATTGGGATAATAAAAAATTGCAGAATATTCGGTGAATTTCACGAAAGGCATCATTCGGGTATGTTCGGAGACTGTGGGCAGAACGAAATGTGGGTAGAAGGTAACGCACCCGTGGATTTTGCACTACGACAACGCACCTGCCCATAACGCGCTATCTGTGTAGTAGCTTTGTATATAGTCTATATACAAAGGTAGTAGTATTTGGCCGGTAAGCGCACAAGCGCACTCCAGTGCTCGAACACGCGCCGTACTCGCCAGATTTGGTACCGTGCGACTTCTTTTTGTTTCCTGAGATAAAATCTGCTATGAAAGGGACCCGATTTGAGTCGATGGAAGCGGTAAACCAAAAGCGGCAGAGCTCCTAAAGGCCCTCACCAAAGAAGACTTCCAGCACTGCTTTGATCAATAGAAAAACGTATGGAAAGGTGTGTAGCGAGTCGAGGGGAGTATATGACACAGACAACAGAAAAAAAATTGCACTCTGCGGCCCGAACTTTTCGTTCGGCTCTGGAACTAACTATCATGCAAGGATTTGGGACAAGAGAGATATGTTTAAATTGGTCCTTAATTGTTGAATTTCAAGACGCGATTTGCCATTGGTTATAATGAGGTGTTTTCTGGCGCTCATGTATTTAAAACGTATTCGTCTGTCTCCTTCTCTCTCACGGACAGCCAGATAGTGAGAGAAAGATGGGGAGAGAGAGAGCGCCAGAAAACACCTCTGGTTTGCTAGACTATTTGACTTTGATGTTTGACAATTTGAAATTTGACATTCAAAAAGTAAACAACCGAGTGGGAGCAGCGGTTGTTGCCGGGCTATCACACAGAAATAATATTTATTTTTTTCTGTGAATATTCTAATATAGTGCTCCCAAATGTGTAACACATTGTGAATGGATGGTTAACCTATTTTCAAGTCTGTGAAACATTTTTTCAGAAAACAATGCTTTCCAGTAAAACAAAACACTACCTCCATTGCCTTCTCTTCTTTTCTGTAATAGTTATCGTCGAAATATTTGCTGGTGGAATCAAATTAATGAATGGAGGAGCATTCGTACCGGCGACAGAGATTGATCCTTGGGTTCAATATGGCATACTAGGTGCTTCGATTCTGTATCTATTGAGGCTGATTACTTTTTTGCCATTGCCCCAAGTTTTGTTCAACTTCGTAGGACTCACTTTCTATAATGCTTTTCCGGATAAAGTAGTCCTAAAGGGATCTCCTATCTTGGCTCCTTTCATATGCATTCGGGTAGTCACACGGGGTGACTTTCCACAACTTGTAAAAAACAATGTGAACAGAAACATGAATAAGTGTTTAGATGCAGGCTTGGAAAATTTTTTGATCGAAGTTGTTTCTGATAAACCTATTGGCCTGGATGAACATAGACGCATTCGTGAAGTGGTCGTACCAGCAAACTACCGCACAAAAAGTGGTGCTTTATTCAAAGCTCGCGCCTTGCAGTATTGTCTTGAGGATAAAGTCAACATTTTAAGTGAAAATGATTGGATCGTTCATTTGGATGAAGAGACCTTGATGACGGAAAATTCTGTTAAGGGTATACTGAATTTTGTTATGGATGGCAAACACCAATTTGGGCAAGGTCTGATAACTTATGCAAATGAAGAAGTTGTGAATTGGCTTACAACTCTAGCAGATTGTTTTCGGGTTACTGATGATATGGGAAAGCTGAGATTACAATTTTTGATGTTCCACAAGCCTTTGTTCAGTTGGAAAGGATCTTTTGTAGTGACACAGGTACGTTCAGTAGATATGAGAACCGCTTATTCATTGGATCTTGCCACAGAAATCAGAAGTTATTACATTGATACCGTCAATTAAAATTTTTAATGTCATTTACAGAATAATGTGCATTTTTCATGTTGATATCCTTGACACACGGAACCTACCTACCTAACCTACTGTAATAAATGAACTTGTAATGCCTGGTTCATAGATGAACTTTTACTTCTACCTTATTTTTTTCTTTAACCTTAAGAAAGTTCTCCCCATACTAATCAATGGAGGCGTTCATACACAAAACGTTAAAGTAAAAGTGTCATGTATGAACGCTTCCATTGATTAGCATAGCAAGAAGTTTCATAAAGTAAAAGTTTGGTCTATGAACCAAGCATAAGTCACATGTTCAATTTGTGTGCTACATTAGTAACTAATCTGAAAAAAAACTTGAAAATACTCAGAAGTTTCATAAAACATCAGATGATTTCTTCCTCTAGGTGGATTCATGCAAGCCAACTTTACTTATCTTAGCAAGTCATCTTAGAAAAAAAGGCAATCATGCAACAACTCCTAAACTTGAGAAGTGAAGATAATATGCGCTATAGATTTTGACAACTGACAAATTTTCAAAGTGTTAGCGTGTCAGTGGAAAAACAGTAGCAATTAAGTTAATAAGTTATGCTACTTAATATAATGCATGACGCTTCCATTAGATTTTGATCATCGAGCTTCTCGAGTTACTGAGTTAAATTAAATACAAGTTGAGTTGGCTTGCATGAATCAACTTTTATACAGTGACCGCTAAAAAGTCTGCAGCCATTGGGAAGGGAGAAGACCGAATGAAATCTTTTGTGATTTGAATCAGGCTTTCAACTCTGTTTAGTACAAAATGTTGTCAAACAAACTCTATGAGTTTGGCATAAAATACATTACTGATTTAGTTCATATCAGAGAGACTAAAAACAAATAGTAAAGATTCCTAATTCTGGTAATACTTTCCTTTCATTTCCAATAATACATGATATGGCGGTATGGCAGGATTAGGATAAGGTTTCATTTATCAATGAGCTACCTCTGATGTTATATGATGCAATTGAGTGATGATTTGTATATCATTTATCAATAAATTTCTGTTCATATGAGAACCAAACAACATAGCTCAAAATTACTGTTTACAAAAGGAAAGTCAGATATCCTTCAAACAAAAATTGACTTGAAGGAGAACTTCTTACTTTTATATTCTGATAGGTCTCTGATTTTCAATACAAATAAAAGAAAATACATAATCTTCCATTATCATCAAAATAAAAATTTACTATTATAAAATATTCATATCAATAATATGTGGATGAATGGTGCTGTGATGTATTGAATAATTGAATTGAATTTTCCACAAAAAGACTATTGACAAGATCAAAATCAGAATGACAATAATAATAACAACGTGAAACAAAAACTATTCATGACATTTCAGATAACAGTATAATCAAATACAGTATGTTACAACTCCCCCATAAAAAGATTATAGATTCAATCGTTCAGGTGGTTTGATGACCTTTCTGAGTCTATTTTTGATATTGGAATAATCTTCCGATAAACCAGAACTAGAAGATACAGGAATATTATCTTTTAAAAATTCCTGCTCAGAAAGGTTATCAGATACTGAACAACCTCTATCAAAATCACTACCACTAGAAATATCTACATTGGTATTCGAACCACCATCTTTACTATCACTGATGCTACTTTCTGTACCATTTGCGACCATTTGTATTACTACTAGATGACAAAATTTCATTTGAAGTAATTTTTTTGTAAATCAGTTTCTCTTCTTCATCTTCATAATATCTACCTATCCCAACAATCTGATCTACATGCCTTCTCCATTCTATATTCCTATCATCAAACAATTTACATACATAATTTCTGGTTCCTAAACATTTACTTGTAATTGCTTTTGTCCATGATGATCTACTCAATGGCCTATAATCTCTGACATAAACTATATCACCCTCCTTGAAAACTGCTGGTCTTTTACCATGATGATATTTTATTTGGTTCTCATGAGCTTTTTTTACCATTGATTGATTCATGAAGTCAAGACGTGTTTTTATTTTTCTCCCGAACATTAATTATTTAGAAGGAGGTTCACCAGTTGTACAATGAGGAGTGTTCCTATATGAGAATAAATATTTATTTATCAATGTAGTCATACTACACCCTTTCTGGTAACCATCCTCTATTAATCTGTAAAGAGAATTCTGCAGTCTTTGTATGATTTCTGGAGATTCTTTGCAGGTCCATCATGTTATTCGGACGGTTTTATATAATTTATTGGTTTGTAATGAAAAGATGATGGGATAGATTGTGGTTCAGAGTCAAGTGTCCAATTTGAATTTATACAGGGTGAACACAGCGATGAAAAATATTTTTTTATTTTCCTAGCAGGTAATGTTGAAGGCTTATCAATAATTTTTGATATTATGGAATATACGTTTTTGGAAAACAGTTTATTTTTGCTTTATAAGCGATGACAAAAACGAATAAAAAGGATTTTCCCCAAAGATTGAATATCCTGTAATCATTTAGCACAAATGAGCGGTTGACACCGACACAATAAACAGTTTATTTTTGCTTTATAAGCGATGAGAAAAACGAATAAAAAGGATTTTCCCCAAAGATTGAATATCCTGTAATCATTTAGCACAAATAAGCAGTTGAAAATAATAGAATTTACTCAATAGACCGTAAAATACCTTTTTTTTTCAATGAAAAATTGTATTTTTTGATACGTATTTATTCTAACGGATTCAGAACTTGATTCTATAAGGTAAAATTTCAGGAAAAATGATGCTAATTAAACAAACCTAAGTGGAATCAGACAATCCGTTCCCTTCGAGGGGTAAACCGGTTTGCAAAATGTGTAATCCACCATAATACACCATAATACTTAATAATGAACGGTAATACCCAGTAATTCACTCTAATGCACCGTAATACCTGATGTAATACTCACTAATGCATTCTAATTCAATAGTATGCATGTGATAAATACGACAATATTTTATACATGGTATTATAAATTAAATGACTGGTAATGAATAATTTCATCGTCTGAAAAAGTTTTCCATGCTATTATGATATACCGTGCATCTCACTAACTCTGGGCTATAGGCATTTACGTTCTGAATAATTTGGGCCGTGTTAACGGTTTTTCTACTTGTGCTATAAAGTCCATTTTGGGCAGATTTATTAAGATGCAGAAGTAAATCCTGTAAATCTTGTCGATATGTCTTCAAAAGTGGCCAAAATATAAAAGAAAGACAGTTCACGAATTTGACAAAACAATTTCTACGGAGAATGTAAATGACCAATCCTACGAATATCTTAAGGTAAATTTCAAAATTTGAGAATGTTCTTTCTTTTATATTATGGTCGATTTTAAAGACAAGATTTACATGAATTACTTTTAAATTGTATCTCAGTAAGTTTGCCAAAAATGGACTTTATAGCCCAAGTAGAAAAACCGTTAACATGGCCCAAAGTTTTCAGCACGTAAATGCCTATGACCCAGAGTTAGTGAGATTCACGGTATGAGTGTGTATACAGCAGCACAGATTTGATGAAGACAGACGTCCTGTCGAGATATTCGCAATTACAGTATACGTGAGTTTTTTATGTTAATTTTAACTACTTTTTGTGTTGTTAAAATCAGACATATATACCTACAGGGTGATTCACGACTCGTTAAGCGTTTATGGAGAACTAATAAAAAGTGGGTTCTGAAAATTTGTACGATTATAAAGTGTGTTATAGTCTATCTTTACAATATAATGACAGTTTTCAGATTTTTCAATATGCGACTGGGCGCCATTTTGAAAAGAAAAAAAGATTGTAGTATATTATTTTATTTAGGAGCTATCATTAATCATTATTCTTAATATTATCTAGGAGTTTTCAGTCATTGATTTACAACAAGTTTGCCTTTAATATGATTTTCAGGTGATACTCTCCTTCGAGGATATCGAATTCATTTTTTATTTTAAAGCTGTTATAACTCCTTATCTCTTCATGAACTTGATTCTACTTCGTATAAAATAATCGACTAGTAAAAACTGCTTTTTTCTCTTTTCGAAATGATACGTATATATGTTACTTTTTCTTCCAATTTGGGACATTGTGAAATTGAAAAATCAAATTTGGCAATCTGGCCTCTGCAGAACTAATATATTACATAAAGAGGTGGAAAGCGCATCATTTATATTGAGAGAAAAATAAAATTCACTGTGACCGTAGGCCGGTTAACAATTTCTCGAGTGAGAGAAAAGGAATTTGTCGCCGAGATTGTATTCTGTCTCATTTACAATACTCTCCCTTTGAACACTTCATGAGTTGTTATTATTATTTTTTTGTGTGACACATCTGCTATTTCATCTATGAAAAACTCTGATAAAAAATCGCGCAGTGGCGGATTTATAAGGCAAATTTCTCCCGAGATTGATCACATTTCCCCCATTTTTCTTTGTGGAAACGAATGTGTAGTGTTTTGCGTTGAATTCAAAATTTCTACTCATTGTTGGAATTTTTTAATGTTCTCTTTTTTTCTTCGAAATGACTTTCACTTTCATTTCAAGATGCAATTCCAAAGTTAGTGCTAGTGAAGAATATTCTTTTTCCGACTGGGAACTAGGTTTTAGTACAGTCGATGCAGCAAAACTTCCCCAAACAGTGATTAAGTTGACACTTTACATTTTGAGATACATGACAATAGTAGGCGTATTTTATCGGTACAGGTTCTGGGTAAGAGCACATTATTGATTTTTGTGGTTTTTCACCCATCTATTTGAAATCAAGCTGCTAAATTTCCTGTATCAATTTTATCAACACCCCTGTCTTTTCCTTGCGAAAAAAAATGGGACAAATGCATAGATTCTGAAATTATTTATTTAAAGTTACAACTATAAAATAACGATTAGTTAAAAAACTTTGAATCCGCAGAACAACATTACCATTGGAAAGCAATATTTGTTATCTAGTCATTCCTTGCAATATATCTATTTCCCAAGAACTGATGAATCATTCATTTGTCATCCGACTTTAATCCTACATCAAAGTGCGAGTTTCCTCACAGTTGATTATTTTATCTAGATGATTACGTGCGAATGATTTCGTTTACTAACGTAGGCAAGGTTAAATACTTGTTTGTTGGGTATTTTAATATATCTTGTAAGGAAGTGGCAGTTATAAACCACTATCATCATGTTTTTTGGATTGGAATCTGTAATATGGCTATTCGAGGTTCTAGCCAGCATTTTCTAACAAAGGCGACGTCTCGGCATCTTCAAAACCAGACAAAAAAAAAAACTGAAATGCAGAAAGACTTTTGTTACCGCTTCGTATACATACTCGACAATTAACTAATTAATAATAGACCGGGAGGTCATGACAGGTGACGTTCCACCATTTTTTCGTGCATGCCTTTTCAAGGCTTGATAACTAACCCTAAAATATCAAAGATAGTCGGGGTTTTACCACCCCTGCGCGTCCCCTTCATAAGGAAAAACGCTTTTTTTTCTGTAGCGAATTTTCGTGTTTTTCCGTGATATTTTACTGCATGCCATTGTAACGTACGGAAGTTCAAACTAATTGAGGCTCTAATAATTGATGGCATGCACCCCGCAGCGGCCCAAGATTATCAAAGGAATATGAAAAACTGAAAAAAAAATTAAGGAAAATTCCGTGTTCTCAAATTGCATGCCGATGTGAAGAATTGAAGTTTTTGTAATAAAAACACTATGGAAAAATTGGTATGCACCCCTCGTAGGACCAACGGTGAAAAATTTACGGAAAATTCTGTAAAATTTGAACACCAATTTTTCGTGATTCCTAACTGCATGCCATTGAAGAAATACTTAATTTGTACCATTAATCAATAGAAGGAAATTTGGCATGCACACCAGGGTGTTGCAAAATAGAGGCATGCATGATGAAAGTTGCAAAAAACACTGAGCAAATTCAGGTGACTTGTTTTTGCATGCCGTTTTGAATTCCATGAATTTACCTTATTTCAAGTCATGAATGTAAATGGCATGCATGTAGCTACAGCCCAATACACAAAAATTGTGAAAAAATATTAATAAACATCAATTTTTGAATTGAAAAAAAAAAAATCTGAAAAATGCCGTGACTTCTTTTTGCATGCCGCTATGTATTTTGTAAGTAGATACTTTTTTGAGCCGAAATGCAAAATAGCATGCATGTAGCTTCATGACAATTGGTTAAATAAACAAAAAAATCGTCCGATTTAATAATTTTATTATTTTTTATTTTTTTTATGAAAAATGAAAGTAGAAAATCATTGTCAGCATCATTATTTCATACATGAAGTATTATTAATGAATTCACTCGCCCATCCCATCTCTTACTTAACGTTCAGCCGATGTATCTGAGGCGTGAGTGCAAGTGAGCCAAGAATACTCTCAGCGGACCCCCTTCTACCGCATATTTGGGTTAATATCCCCATCTCTTACTTGACGCTTAGCCGATGTATCTGAGGCGTGAGTGCAAGTGAGCCAAGAATGCTTTCAGCCGACACCCTCCTACCGCACCACACGCTGCCAGAGCCCAGCTAAATATGAAATCTTGACCTGATACATCTTGCCGACCGGTAGCGAACTTGTTGTTTACTTCTATACGGTGGTAAAGGCAATGGCGTAGCGTGTAGCGTCTATCACAGGGTATTAGTAACCTCTCGTGCTAGTCGACGTTTGATAGGCCACGTTTAGACTAGAGACCGGGAGATTCGAGACATTTGAATTTATTTTTGTTACAATTCTTGAATGTTGGACATATATGTTATTTCAGCCATCAACTTGAAATAATGTTAATTCAAACAATTTTCATGCATGCCATTTCGTATTTCAACTTAAAATAGTATCTACCAACAAACTACAAAGCGGCATGCAAGAAGAAGTCACGGCATTTTTTAGATTTTTCTTTTCAATTCAAAAATTGATGTTTATTAATTTTTTTAGAATTTTTGTGTATTGGGCTGTAGCTACATGCATGCCATTTACATTCATGACTTGAAATAAAGTAAATTAATCAGATACAAAACGGCATGCAAAAACAAGTCACCTGAATTTGCACTGTTTTTTTGCAACTTTTATTATTATTTATGATACGATGGGCTTATTCAACATGCTTGCCATTTGAATTAGATAATTATTCCGTTATAAAATTAATATTCATCCTTATTAGGAGTGATTTGGAATCACGGAAAATCGGTGTTAAAATTTTACAGAATTTTCCGTAAATTTTTCACTTTAATTTTTTTCAGGTTTTCATAACCCTTTGATCATCTTGGGCCGCTGCGGGGAGCATGCCATCAATTATTAGAGCTTCAATTAGTTAAAATTTCCGTACATTACAATGGCATGCAGTACAATATCACGGAAAAACACGAAAATTCGCTACAGAAAGAAAAGCGTTTTTCGTTATGAAGAGGACGCGCGGGGGGCTAAAACCACGATTATCTATGATATTTTGGGGTTAGTTATCAAGCCTTAAAAAGGCATGCACGAAAAAATGGTGGAACGTCACCAGTCATGACCTCCCGGTCTATAACGGTTCCTCTGATTTCTCTACACACAGCAAAAAGGTTATTGAAATATTTCTCTTCTTACGTGCAATTCTGTGAAAATCCGTCTGTCGAAAAGATTTCATAGTTGTCAATAATATGACGATGATTTTCCTCCAAGCAGAAAATCGATGAAAAGCTGAAGACTAGTGCATTACACCACTATAGTTTGTGACCATGTAACTATCCTTGAAAACCACTCATACCATTTGAATAGCATAAAACCTGAACCGAGCCTTGTATTATTTTTTTGAACAAGATATTTACACGTTTCGTAACCCAGAAATCACTCCTAGAACCACCTCTCAAAATAAAAAATGGAACGTAGAAAGTAGAAAGCGTGTTAAAATACCGTTCCTAGAGCTATTTACTATCAATTGACATGACACCGTGGCTGTGACCCTATAATGCAAAAACCACCCCTCCCATTTGAATAACATAAAAATTTATCCCGGAAGCTTCTGATTTTTTGACGAAATCGAGGATATAGAACGTATTAAACAAGATATTCACATGTTTCGTGAGCCAAAACCCACCTCTTGAACCACTCAAGATAAAAAATGGAACGTAAATTGTAATGAAATGTCTTTGCTTGAAATTGTATTTCAGAATCCCAATAACTATGGAACTCTATCAACTGGCAAGTGCATGAAACCATTATAGTTCATAATCTGTCAATTCGCGAACGGGGCAGAACATTTCTGGGTAGTTCGGTGCGATATGCAATTGTAGGTTGCCTAGATACCAATCCTAGTAGTTGGGATATCTAGATCAAATACACCAACCGACCCGGTAGCACTGTGGGTTTTTCTGGCTCTCTTTAAAATCAGAAAGACGCCGCAGAGCGCTTTGGCACCCAAGATATTTGGCCTAGGCGCACTCGTAAGTCTTTAACAAAGGGAAAATTTTGAAAAATGATAGTTTGTAATGGAATTATTTCTAGGAAAAAATCTACAGTAACGGCCTTCTCAACAATTTTCATGTTTATATCTTCATTTAGGAGGTGGTTTTTGGGCTAATATTTCTGCAATAGCCTCTTCAAAAATCTCGATTTCAGCATTGATTCGTTTTTAAAAAATGCTTCAACAAATCGTTGCCGTTGCTGCTTTTCATCCGTGTGAATCTCGACATAATTTTTTTCGTCAAATACGTGAAATATCTTCAATAGTCCAAGAAAAAATCCGACAGCTTAGAAAATATTTCGCTCAAACTGATTTTCTTTACTCACTTTTTTAAATCGAGCAATAACAACCAGGCAATTATTATGATTATTCTCCGAATACGACGGAAGTAATCAACAATCCAGACTAACTGAATCAATATAAATACTCCTTACGTCGTTCGCCTTGATTCGTTTTTAAAAAAATGCTTCAACAAATCGTTGCCGTTGCTGCTTTCCATCCGTGTGAATCTCGACATAATTTTTTTTGTCAAATACGTGAAATATCTTCAATAGTCCAAGAAAAAATCCGACAGCTTAGAAAATATTTCGCTCAAACTGATTTTTTTACTCACTTTTTTATATTGAGCAATAACAACCAGGCAATTATTATGATTATTCTCCGAATACGACGGAAGTAATCAACAATCCAGACTAACTGAATCAATATAAATACCCCTTACGTCGTTCGCCTTGATTCGTTTTTAAAAAAATGCTTCAACAAATCGTTGCCGTTGCTGCTTTCCATCCGTGTGAATCTCGACATAATTTTTTTCGTCAAATACGTGAAATATCTTCAATAGTCCAAGAAAAAATCCGACAGCTTAGAAAATATTTCGCTCAAACTGATTTTTTTTACTCACTTTTTTATATTGAGCAATAACAACCAGGCAATTATTATGATTATTCTCCGAATACGACGGAAGTAATCAACAATCCAGACTAACTGAATCAATTTTAAATACCCCTTACGTCGTTCTCCTTGATTCGTTTTTAAAAAAATGCTTCAACAAATCGTTGCCGTTGCTGCTTTCCATCCGTGTGAATCTCGACATAATTTTTTTCGTCAAATACGTGAAATATCTTCAATAGTCCAAGAAAAAATCCGACAGCTTAGAAAATATTTCGCTCAAACTGATTTTTTTTACTCACTTTTTTATATTGAGCAATAACAACCAGGCAATTATTATGATTATTCTCCGAATACGACGGAAGTAATCAACAATCCAGACTAACTGAATCAATATAAATACGCCTTACGAAGCCGAAACGTTTAGTCATCGGAATAATAGTCAAGATGAGAGCCTCTGAAGAAGCTAGCCACTCGCGCTAGCGAAACGTCAGAAAGAAGAAATTCGAAGGAACGACCGCCTTCAAACCCGAGGAAAAGTAGTAACACTGAAAACCTCGGCCGCGGAAGCCTTAACCATTTTGTCGGTTGTGTTATTCAAGGGAGTGCATTTTATATGTATAGATTAACAAAAAAATTTATTTCGTGAAATATATAAAATGTGCATTTCACATCAAATTTTATATGAATGTGAGATGGTTTTTTTGAAGATATTTCACCAAATAAGTGACAATTTCGAAAAAAAAAAAACATTTTATTTAGCAAAAATGACACATTTTCGAAAAGCTATATCGTAAAACCAGAGCCTGTATAGAGCTCGCATTAATCTCAAATTGTCTTTTTTAAAAGTATATAGAATGACTATACCGGTTAGATCCTTTCTCCACTGAGATATTAGACAAAAACTCAAACAAGTCTCAAAATTTCATGTTTTTTTCGGGTACACTGCCGCTCGCACAGCACTTTGAAAATTGCAAATCTGGTTTTTTAATATTGCTTCAGGTCCTAACAACATATAAAAAATTCAGAATGACCCTACCTTTTGCAAGCACGAACTCCAATCATGTTTTACTTTGACAAAATGGTTAAGGCTTTCAGTATTACTTCTCTTCGGGTTTGAAGGCCGTCGTACTTTGCAGTCATCGGAATAATGTCAAGATGAGTGAGCCTCTGAAGAAGCTTGCCATTCGCTCTAGCGAAACGTCAGTAAGAAATTCCAAAGAACGACGGCCTTCAAACCCGATGAGAAGTAGTATTACTGATGATTTACTATACTGGACTATTAGCTTTCTGTCAATATCTCGAGTCAAAGACAAACAAAAATCGTTCATATTTACTCCTCAAAGAAGAAATTGTGGCATAATTTGTAATATGGAATACCGATATTGAATGCTCTTTAGAAGGGCATTGGTAAGCTATCCCATTTCTCTATGAACCA